>NMUG010000223.1:0-25133 GCA_002855965.1 Monotropa hypopitys
GGGAAAAAAATAAATACACAAAGGCCCCTTAACTCCTCTCCTAACAATTTACACAAAACACCTATAACTTAACACTCCCCCTCAAGTTGGTGTGAAATATCTATCAAGTCCAACTTGAACACATTGAGATGGAAACTCTTGCTGCAAAGCCCTTTCATGAAAATGTCAGCTAGTTAGTCTTCAGATCTCACAAATGGCATACATATTGAACTTGCGTTCAGCTTTTCTTTGATAAAATGTCTGTCAAACTCTATATGCTTTGTTTTGTCATGTACTGAATTATGAGCAATATTTATAGCGACTTTATTATCGCAGTAGAGTTTCATAGGATCCCTATAAGAAATTCCAAGATCGTGTAACAAAGTTTGGAGCCACAGAAGCTCACAAACGCCATGAGCCATAGCTCTATATTCAGCTCCTGGCGACCACTGATTGCTTTTACTTCGCCACGCAACCAAATTTTCCTCCAAAAAAAGTACAATAACCAGAAGTAGAACATTTATCATCCAGAGAACCAGCCCAATCAGCATTAGTAATTCCTCCAACCGAAGATGACCATGATTAGAGAACAGAATTTCTTTTCCTGGATCTGATTTCAGATATTTCAAGATATGATACACTGCATTTAGATGTGAAGTACGAGGATCATGCATAAGCTGACTAATTACGCACACTGCATAACTAACATACGGTCTAGTGTTAGTTAAGTATATCAGTCGACCCACAAGATGCTCATATCTCTCCTTGTTAGTGCACTCCCCCATATCAGCACTGAGGTGATGATTTCCTTAGATATGAGAATTTGCAGGTCTACAACCCAACATACCCATTTCTTCCAAAAGATCAAGAATATACTTCCGTTGGGAGATAAAAATACCTCTATCGGACCTTGGCACTTTCATTCAAAGGAAGTATCTTGGTGAACCCAAATCCTTAATCTCGAATTCTTGAGACAAATTAGACCTAAGATTAAGAATCTCTTCCACATTATTGCATGTCATTATTATATTATCAACATAAACAATAAGGATAGCAGTCTTACCGGTACCTCCCTTGATGAACATAGTATGATCTGCATGGCTCCGTCGGTAACCAAACATCGACATAGCCTTTGAAAATCTTACAAACCATGTTTTAGGTGACTCTTCAACTTATAAAGAGCCTTTTTGAATCTACACACTTTCCTTCAGTCCGAGATGAAGAAAAGCCCGGTGGGATAGCCATGTATACCTCTTCCTCTAACTCACCATGGAGAAATGCATTCTTCAGGTCAAATTGATGAAGAGGCCAATTCAAATTGGCAACACAAGAGAGTAGAACTCGCACAGAGTTCATCTTTGCTACGGGGGCAAACGTCTCCTTGTAGTCAATATCATATGTTTGAGTAAAACCCTTAGCAACAAGTCATGTTGTGTATGTCTCAACTATCCCATCAGCTTTGTGTTTCACAGTGAATACCCATTTGCACCCCACGAGTTTCTTCCCTGTTGGAAGAGACACTAGCTTACAAGTGTCATTCTTTTTCAAAGTCGCCATCTCCTCTACCATAGCTCCTTTCCACTTAGGTATCATAAATTCTTCCTGTCAATTCTGTGGAATAGATATAGAAGAAAGAGACAAAACAGAAGCATGATACGAAGGAGATAAATAGTCATAAGAAACAAACTGAGAGATGGGATGTTGAGTGCATGATCTAACTCCCTTTCTAAGACCAATAGCAGCATCAAGATCATCAACAATAGAAGGAAGTGAATCATTACTAGATAGGTCAGCTGAAGGGTCGGAAATTGAAATAGGAGATGGAGATTGGCAAAGTGGCACTGCACATGTAGACGTGCCTTTATTCCTTTGAGAAAAAGTCCGCAAATTTGGCATATCCAGTCTTCCACCAACATTTTGTTCCACTCTTTCTGCGGGTAAAGGTTCCTATACTGATTTATCTTTCTCCCCCTCGCTATGACAAGGTAAAGGATAAGGCCACAACTCTGGAGCAAGGTTGTCAAACTGGGATTCGTATCGTGAATCGAAATGATCATTTATAGAATCGTGAATCGTATCGTGAATCGTAAAGATTCGGTCAAAATTTTAAATGTGTTATTTAAACTTATATAACCATAGAAGTGTGTTTTCTACTTTGAAATGATGATTATTGTGATCTAAAAGGAAAGACACCCTTCTCTATTGAAAGAGATACGGGTCCGATTCCTACTAATGGTTTGTTGTTCGACTTTTCCCTTCCCTTTAACAATATAAGCATCTATACTAAGATCCTCACCTTTTTGTTGTTTTTTCCCTAGATGCATGAAAAAGTTCTTAACATCTTCGAAAACTTGAGGACATTAATGCACATTAACGCGTGTACATGCAAAGTGATTTTTCATACGATGCACTCCACTCAAAAATTCTCCATTGCAATAATTGCAACACAATTTCAACCTAGCATCACCAATACGGGTACAATGCTCCCATGTCAGATCGGCCTATTTTCTTGCTTTTTTTTCTCCATCTATAAAAAAATAATTCATAAAAAATCAACCAACCAATCGGAAACCCAAAAACCCATAAATGAAACCTAGAAACCAATAAACGAAACCCAAAAACACAAAAATGCAGAAATGAAACCAATAATCCCAGCAATGAAACCAAAAATAATTCAGAAACCCAAAAACAAAACCCAAAAACCGAGAAATTCAGAATCATATTCGTATCGCAACTAGTAAGATTCATGCGATTGAAGATACGATTCCACGATTCGGTCACAATTCTATACTGATTGTGATTCACTGTGTTGTTGCGAATCGTTTTGTTCCTGAATCGAATTGACTCATGCGATTCGTATCGCGACTCGTACGAGTTTGACAAACATGCTCTGGAGTATGATATGTCAACAGTTCTTTCTCCCTTATCTCTTCATGTCTATTATTCTCTCCTTGAAGAGATGAAGAGGTTGAAGGGTAAAAGGATTCGGTTTCTCAAAAGTGACATACTTGGAGACATGTTTTGCGAGAGTGTGGGTCATAGCATTTATAACCCTTCTGAGTGGGAGAATAGCCAAGAAAAATACACTTGTGAGCTTTGGGATCCAACTTACTACCCGAGTGCTTAGGAGCATGAACAAAACATACACAACCAAAGACTTTGGGTGGAAGGATTTGAGACCCGAGAACAACCTAGGAGAAACTTAATCGGAGTTTGAAATTGGAGAACACTAGATGGCATGCGATTGATAAGAAAAGTTGCAGTAAGGACAGCTTCGCCCCAAAAATATTTAGGGACATTCATGGTGAACAATAAAGAGCGGGCGACCTCAGCAAGATGGCGATTTTTGCATTCAGCAACTCTATTTTGTTGTAGAGTGTCAATACAAGAAGTCTGAAAAAGAATACCGGAGTCATTAAGATATGCCCGAAAAGTCTCATCTATATACTCAGTCCCGTTATCACTATGGAGTACTTTAACATTGGTATCAAATTGAGTACGCACCATTTGGTGAAAAGATTTAAAGCACGAAAAAAACTCATTTTTTGGCCTTTAGTAAATACACCCAAGTGACGCGAGAAAAACAATCAATAAAGGTCACAAACCAACAATAACCAGACAGAGATGTGATAGGAGAAGGGACCCAAACATCAGAATGAATAATCATAAATGTCGAATCACTTGTGTGATTGACAGGAGCATAAAAAGAGCATTTATGTTTTGCAAGCTCACAAGCTTTACAAAAAAAACTAACTCCGAAGACATTGCTTAAACTAGGGAATAATTTTTCTAGAATTCCAAAAGATGGATGACCCAATCCACGATGCTATTGATGTAACAAGGGAAAAGCCGAATCCGTATCTGTTGCAAGAGCTTGACCACATGACAAAGGTGAACAAACTGGATTAGGTACGGTTTCCAAAAAATAAAGGCACATGAGCTTTACCACTGTCAATCGTCCTCCCTGTATCCAGTTCCTGAAAGACACAATGTGTAGGGAAAAAATGTTACGGAGCAATTTAGGGATTGTGTAAGACTACTAACAGATAGAAGGTTAGTAGAAAAGTTGGGAACATGAAGCTATGAAGCACGGACACGGATACAGACACGGACACGGATTTTTCAAAAAAAAATGGGGACACGGACACGGCGGGGACACAACAATTTTTTTAAATATTTATATAAAAAATATATTTTTAATAAGTACATTAATTTAACTATGAATCTGTTGGAGTGTAGACAACCTTCAACACTATTTTTATACCGGGGGTGGAGGACCCCTGGTGTAATTTCAGCTATAGTCTCGACCCTTTAATTGTGTGTTGTTAAAAATCCTAACACAATCTAGAGAGGGATATATTTGTTTTACTAGATATATTATAATATATGACCTTTAAACCCAAAACATATAAGTTTTACAAAATTACCATCGAAATTATTTAAAAAAATATTGTTTTTGGTCCCTGGCGTGTCCCCCGCGTGTCCCCGACGTGTCCCCGGCGTGTCCCCGAGGTGTTCTGCTCCAAATTAAATAATAAATTATAGGACACGCCAAATGGCGTGTCCCATACGTATCCTGCCGTGTCCCCGGCGTGTCCGTGTCCCCGGCGTGTCCGACACGCGTACGGCGACCCCGGAGGCATGTCCGTGCTTCCTAGACATGAAGTACTGAAGAAAGGGAAATGGTTGGAGAACAATTAATAGAACCTTTTTACGAAATAGAAGATAGAGAACCATCAACAACTCTAACCTTATCCTTACCGGAACATGTAGATTAAGAGTCAAAGAAAGATGAACAACTTGTCATATAATCTGTTACTCCAGAATCTATTATCCAAGGAGAAGAGCTAGTGGCAGAAGAAGCACTTGCATATATACCTCTGTGGGTAAAGAAGTCTGTAGCAATGGAAGGAGCGGTAGTAGATGGAGTATCCAACTTTGCGAAAAGGTACTTAAGAGTTTGTAACTCTTCTTGAAAGAAGGACCAGCTGAAATATGTTTGGAATTACTCGCCATAACAATCGAGAAAAAATAATACCGGACAATTAACAAAACCCAATCAATTTGGATCTCAAGTTTCAACAATCCAGACGCAATCAACCACTGATGACAAGGGCTATGTACCCAAATCAAATCACAAAATACCAAATTAGGAGCCAAAAGCCTTAAAACCTCTTACCCAAATATAGCAACAGCAGGAACCACCAAATCCAGCAAATACCCAAATTGAACACCCTACTGATAAAATGGCTACCTCAAAGAACGATGAATATCGAAGAAAATAGTTTCGAACAGCAAACAACAACCAAAACAGCGTCAACACCTTCACAGAACAAAAAAAAATTGCTCACTCGTGGTCGCCGGAGGGCAGTGGGATGGCAGCAAGCGCTCGGAAGCTCACCGGAAAGCTCGTCGGAAGCAGGCGAGTGTGGCTTGATGTCGCCAGAGGTGGGCGACAGCAGTGATGGAGGCACCAAGGTCAAAACACAGATGGTCGCCGTTGGGCAAAACAAAAATTGCGAACGAACGCCACAAGAGAACGAACTCAATTTCTTCACAAATTGAAATCGCAAACGAACTAAATTTCTTCATCCCAAGCGCGGGTTTCAGAAAAGATGCACCTGCGAGCGGTGAACGGTCGGCAAACGGCGGGGGGGAGAAACGTCACAAGAGATAGGCGACTAAGGATGACTTTCCGCGAGAGATCTTTCGCGAACTGGAAGGCGACTGTCGAGGGATGAATTTATGGCGACAAACGCCGGAGAGATAGGCGTGAGGCGACTAACAGCGGAAAAATGGTCGGCCGGAAAAAAAGGTTGGCGGCTAGGGTTTGAGCGAATGCTCTGATACCATGTTCGAAGGGAAAACCTATTTTCAATATCAACTTGACACTGTTTTATTACAATATGTAACAAATATATAGAAAAGCGGAAAAAGAAAAAAAAGAAAAAAATACACAAAGGCCCTTAACTCCTAACTATTTACACAAAACACCTATAACTTAACAAGTACATAAAATTCTAAAAGGATCACTCATCAAGTGGTCTGTTGAAAGAAATACGAAATAAGATAGCTAAGATAAAGCTAGCCTATTGTGGCCTGTAGGTCATAGGTTCGATTCTTAAAACAGTCTCTCTGCATGTGGGGACAAGACTGTGTACATCAACTTTTTCCCAGACCCCACATAGGTGGGAGCTTCGTACACTGGGTCACCCTTTTTATAGCTTAGATAAATGAATTGACATTTAGTAATGAAATTAAAAACCAACAAAGGATTTCAATGTTATTGTAGCAGCAAGTTGTGGAATGCCAAGATAGGAATCAAACCAAACTGGTCGGATACATAAATCCGTTTTATCCAATGAGCTCAGTCAAGGGCATCGGTTTTGTGATATTCAAAAAGCCTACAGTCTTTTGACTACCACCTTTAAAGTCAATTTTGGCTTACCCCTCTTTACAGTATTACCATCTACCATAATCATATCATTCATCCTAACTACCGCATCGATCGATCTACAATAGACACGTCCAAATGCTTAAATAATTTTCTCAATGTATCTTCTATCGGCGATACCTCTGTCATTCTGCAAAGGTATTAGCTTCTAATTTTATCGCGCAAAGTATTATCACTCATTCATCTCGACATTCCCTCTCTGATTATGTATGTCAGTGTCTTCTTTACTGCTCTTCTAGTAAAGAAAAGTGATCCTCCGCCCAATAAAGCCTAGCCCGAGAGACCGAGTTCTCCAGATGCATGCTCTAACTCATGAAGCGTGCCATACGCACAAATCGAATAGAAAAGAGACGTGGAAGGAATATAGTCTACTCCTCACGTCAAATCGGGGAATAAAAGAATTCTATTTAATAAGGGCCTAAAAGGGAATTGGAACACAGTCCCTCTACAGCAAACTTGCCTGACATCTTCCGTAGTGAGCTCCGAGGAAAACAGTTCCTATAGCACAAAGATTCAGAAAAAAGCGGGCTTTGACGGAACTAACGAGAGTAGGTGGCTCGTTTACTATAAAAGACAGGTTCTGACTTTCGAGTTCATTGTGCAGATTGCCTGGAACTGCCTTGTTAAGGAAAGGCTATTGGTCATTTTTAAGTCATCGGTCCAGGGCATCCGGGAATTCAAAGACTGACTTTTTAAAGAGTTTTTCCAACGTGCAAATGAAGTTGAATATCCTTGAATTAAATGTGGAAATCAAATTAATGTAAATGGGTTAAGAATGTAACAGATTTCATACACAATCAATTCTTTTAGTGCCAATTATCTATCAGTTTAGGAATCAAACCAAGATATGTTTTTCATATATGTGACATAATCTACCATGTCAAATTTCAACACAAGAAATAATATAAGTAAAACTTGAGCTTTCATTCATTTCAACATTAAGTTTAAACATGACATCACAAGCATGTCCATTCCAAACAAACTACTGAGTTTATGCCTAAGAAAAAGAATGTTAAATATAAGCCTAATGGGAACCAGTCCAAATTCAAAAAAAATGAAACAAAAAAAGATCCAAGAACCCCCTCCTACAGAATCCACGAATTACAACCACAATAATAATTATTATGCATGTTTTGTATGAGGTAAGCCTGGACATTCTACCAGAATTTGCAAATTCGGTAAGCATGGGCCTATGGCTCAAGCTAATGTGACTGAAGAGCCACTTGTGGCTATGATTACCAAGATTAATGTTCTCGACGGCAAGAGAGAGTGGTGGATTGATTCCAAAGCTACAAGGCATGTTTGTTTTGATAGAGCTTGATTCAAGACCTATTTACATATTGTTTCTTAGGAGCCCAATACTTCATGCAGTATAACATGATCGACTTTATAGCAATACAGTAAAATTCTCCCTTCAACTATGATAGAACTCATAGGATCAAGTATCAAACCAAATCTAAATCCTCGGGACATAATAAACATCTTTCAAGGATATTCAACTGCAAGCCTAGCACTGTGCAACTCTCTTATTTAAATTACATCCTAGCCTATTGAAAAAGTTAAACTCATACCGCAAACACAAACATTGTTCCGAACTGTGTGGAAATTGAAACTTTTTATACTTTGTTCAATTTTTATGGCAACATTTGCACATTTTAGTGAAAAGGCAACAGCTCTCTAAAAACTATTTTTTGGCGATCAGTACATTCTATTTTAATAAAAAGTTTTCTTATACCACCCAGTGCAGAACAGGGTCTGAGTTTGCCAGATGAGGCCATATATTGAGTCAAGTTTCATCCGTCTTTTATGGCAGTAAGACACATGTAGAAGAAAATGCAGGTGTAGGATTTACATCCGTAAGGGAGTGCCATGTACTGAATGCGTACTTTAAGAGCTAAAATACATTGACGACCTCTCTTTACCATATGAAGGCACTAGAGTTGCCCGTGCCTACGACACGACGCAACACAACGGAGGTGGGGAACCGAGCCTCGAGGTCCCACATAAATAATCTGAGCCGTTGAAAATTTTTAAAATAATCTTTTAACTCATCATGTAAAAATCAAATCATTCGGAGAAGCGCAAGTGCTTCAACCAAAATGATTCAAAAGTTAAGCCTAAAACTTCTAAATTAAAAAATAAATTAGTGGATGAAGCAGTTACGGTTATCCGATTGGGAAAGTTTTTTATAGGGTCATTTAAAAAATTATTTTAAAATTTAACTGCTCGGATTATTCATATGGGGTCCCAAAATAAGGTTAAGAAAGAAAAGAGTTCAGACCATTGGATTGAATCAATCCTGACCATTGCAAGAAAATATGACGTGGCAATGTGGAGGGCACACCTCCTTGTTTAGTAATATAGATGTTTCAGATTAAAAAGAAAACAGGAGACAAGAAAAACAAACCTGTCCAAAATTGTGGTCATATGGCCCAAGTAAACCAATTGGTTGGGGATAAACTGCTGGTGATATCAATCGAGACAAGTAGCTTCTGGACTCTGAATTTGATACATTTGACAAGGGTTCTCCAGAAAGGGGCCCTCCACCCAAGGATCCAAAATGTAGAAAGTAACCTGATCCTGACCCAAAAAGAACATTGTCACCAAGACCCTCTTGGACACTACTTCCTGCTGTAACCAGTTCAGTTTGCGAGATTGGAAGAGATGAAGTCACATGTGGCACACCAGGAGAAACCGGCCGAGGGAAATAATTTGGAGACATTGGGATTTGATGTGGAGAGTATAGTTGTCCATCTACCATTATTGGGGAGAGAGGAGCCATAGGAGAAAACTGCCCATAAGCCATTTGGGTATCGAGGCCATAATGAAGCATTGATGAATTATCATTGTACATAGCCTAAGTCAGATCAAAAATGAACTGAAACATCTGATGAGTTCTATCAAAAACCAAAAGGAAGATGAAAGGGAAAGGGAAATGTACTCACAGGTGATACAACTTGCACACCATTGGCACTAACGTAAGGATGATAGTCATCCCAATTACCGGTGCTATTTTCATATCCTGAAGCCATGGAAAAGATGAGGTAAATAGATCATGCATGTCCCATATAATTACAGGAAGCAGTCACAGAATGTAAGCAAACACTGTCATTTCCTTATCCAATCTTGAACCAAGCTAGGGGAGTACAAATTACGAGATACCTATACTAAAGAAATCATGAAACCTTAAATTTTGTTACCTCAATTTTTTTTATTTTGAATCCCATTACCACTAATTATGACTTGTACACCTTGGTTGATGTCTATAATTTCAATTTCCAAAATATCTGTTACCGGTCAAGTGCCAATACAAAAAGAGAGTACCCTGGAACTCCAATTTCATTTTGGTTCGTTTCTCTCCACATTCGGA
Source organism: Monotropa hypopitys (assembly GCA_002855965.1). NCBI lineage: Eukaryota > Viridiplantae > Streptophyta > Magnoliopsida > Ericales > Ericaceae > Monotropa > Monotropa hypopitys. The sequence goes on from NMUG010000223.1 coordinate 9,804, forward strand.
TATATCTGGAAAAATTTGAAAACTTTTCATGACATCTGCACACCGCGTACCACACAAGCTAAACGTCGATCTTTGTAAATTCAGTGGAAATGCATGTGCTCGCCTCATTTCCACCCCAACACGAGATAAATACCTAAAGATACTTCGCCTTTGAATCAGTAGTCAGTAAACAGGATAATGACTAACCTCCATAGAAATAGGTCTGTTCCCGTGGGTAGACAGGGGTAAGAGTTCTACTTCTATACGAAGAACCTGTCTGCTCTGCGACATCCCTTGAAGACCCTGTGACGGCTGCAGCCGGAGAAGAATTTGTAGAAACAAGTCTTCCATCGTTGCGCAGAAGTGTCTGTTAGTAAATTAGAGACGAAATAATAGTGCACACATTACCTAAGCAAACAAAACTGTAGGGAAAAGAAAGACAAAAGCACCACAACAAAGACAGTCTAAAATGGGTACCTGCTCAGTCAAGTTGGGCTCAACAGGTCTCCCACCTGCAATATCTCAAATTAACAGTTGGTAAGATTGATTAAAAAACAGGTGACACAATTAGCAAATGAACTAAATATAGATCATGATCCGTAGGCACGAGCATAACTACAAAAAATTACAAGTCCCACAAAAGGCTGTCATATAACCGCGAGGACATGCATAAGCAGGATTAATAAGGAAATAAGTTTTTGTCCATAGGTGGTTGGGCCTTAATTGCATGAAGCGGGGGCAGCAGCAGCAGAGGATCATAGAAGCTCCTTGTTTGGGAGCAACGGAGGAGTGTTTATGAATAATTTCAATAATATACATATATAATACAAGTGGATATTAGAAGGTATAATTTGTATCGATTGCGAAGAATGTTTTAGGAATATAAGTAGATATTATGTTTACACTAAGTACTTGAGAAAATGTGAGTTAACAATTTTCTAGTATCTTAGCATTACTTCTTATTTTCTCTTGGTATGGTTTACTTTTGTTTCTTAAGTGATGTATATGCTTAAGAGGTTGTATCCTAGTTAGGAGCGGGTTCCTATCTTGATGGGAGTGCGGTTCCTAGGAGAGTCTCACTTGGTAGCGCGGAAGCGAAGTTTTGAGGAGGATTCACCACCCGATAGGAGGTTCCTGCAACTAAGGGTTGAGTCAGTCAGAGAGTGGCGGCCGGCGAGTGGGAACTGAGCAAGAACTGCATAGTCCCTAAACCCTATGAGTGATGTCATTATAGCACTATTTTGATAGGTAAGTACGAATGCAAATATTTTTACTTTTTCGGTATTAGAAAAATAGAGAATCCCAACTTTTTACTAGGTAAAATAACCTCATCAACAAAGAAGAAAAATATTGTGTGGACATTTTCATATCTCGCAATAGTGGTTTTTGTGAGAGGTTTGTCCCATGGAAATGAATACTACGGTACATACTAGCAGAATTGTCAAACAAGGAGAAGTTCAATCCCAAGGACAAGCTGGCAAGAATGGCAAAGGGAAAATCAGAAAGTAGGTAGTTTCTTTTCACTGAAAACTTAGAGTTAAGTGATAGAATGCAATTCATAATCTTGGCCAGGAGCAGAAGCCACGAAGTTACAAGGGTGAAACAGAGAAAATCCTGCCTCCAAAGTCAACCACCCAATTAAATAAGTGCATGTGCCTTTAGCTATTCCGTGGAGTTGGACTGATCCACTATCGTAGTTGTTGTAGAATACAAACTGATAACCCATACCCTTACCGTGACATACGCAAAGCGGAAGAAACTTACAGGAACAAAAGACTCCATAGAATACCTAACCCTCCTATACTCGATAAATTTTGTGACACAAGTGATGAGGAAAGGATAATTGTCTTCCTTATGCAATTAATAGCAAGACAAAATCTACTACTTGTAACCTTCCAAAACCGCAAATATTCTTTCCCCTTACAAATGAACCAAATAAAGCAAAGATTAGCCTCGGAATGCGGAGGATAAGAATACTGAAACACAGGAAACACCCACGAATTTCTGAACATCACGCACAAAAAGGATAACATCCTATTGTCACTCTAATATTAAAAGGTGACGATGTACACAAACTTATTTGTTCTTTGCACAACCAACACATATTAAGACAAAAACATCTCCTGCTAATAAATAAATATAAAAAGAAGGTTCTAGAGAGACCCCTTCAAATTTCCACACAAAAAATCCACAAAAAGTGATTCATATGCCAGATAGATCGAGTCTCTCAAAATTCAGTTGTAGGTAAGAAAGCTACAACTCAATTGTGTTGATTAGAACCTATAAATTGAGAAGGCCAACCTAGCCTAAAGTACACAACGTTTTAGAACATAATGTTCTTTGACAATGTTGTGATTATAAAAGGGGGAAAAATCATAAACCAATGCATTGAAAATGAACTGGAACAAAAAATTCAATCAAACGCATCAATTGACCTAAGTTCCACAAAAGTGGAGTATTCAATTAAAACTGACAAAACATAGATGTACCAGCGAACCATGTAACACGGCGGCAAGTCTCTTTAACTAGCTAGTCATGCACACGTTTTCACTCACCTCGACACATGTGTGCAAGAACTCCACGTTGCACTGACCTGGATGCAGATATCAGATGCAGGTCCTAAAATAAATGATTGATAGATATGGATCAAATTTAGACAGGGGTGTGGGGATTCGTAAAATGTATTTCTTCAAATGTATTTTTATATGGTATTTCTTCAAGCGTGGTCATTAAGCGCATTAAAGTTTGTAACTCCCCCTGAGAAAGAGGGCCGATTGGAACAGGTTTGAAATTACTCGCCATAACAATACAATCACCAAAAAATCAACAATCGGGGCCCCAAACTTCAACAATCTACAAGTAATCAACCACCAATAACAAGCGTTATATGCTTCGAATCAGATCAAAGAACCCCAAATCAAGAGCAAGTTGAGCAATCAATCAACTTTGAGTATGAAACAGAGATAAGCACAACAAAAACAACCTTGTCGAAGGCGTGATAACCTCGCCGGAAGATGACAAACGTTGCGGAGGTCGGCGGAAGCGCGACGGAAGTTAGCGAGTGATGGTGAGGGGTCGACGGTGGTTGGCGACGACGGCGGCAGTGGTGGGCGCTGGAAAGTTGCAACAGCGAGATGAGACAATGACTACTTCGTTTCGTTTTGCAAAAAAACAATCGCAACTCAGGCTACCATTGTCGGCGGCTAGCGAACAGGCGATCGATGACGAGGAGGTCGCAAACTCAGGCGACCACTGCCGGAGTAGATCGACAGAGATCTGGGTTCGGGAAAAGCTCAAACGATGTCGGATGAACCGAACGATCTCAAAAAAAGGGACTTGAAGTGCGTCTGTGTAGACCACGATCCAACTCAGGGGGTTGCCGGAGACAACTTACAGTGCCGATGACCGGCGAAGAAGAATGAGAGAAAACCCTGGTCGCGATTGGTTATGGGAGAGAGAGACGACTGGGTTGATACCATGTAAATTTTCCAGATAGAGAAAGCTATTTAGGAGAAAATGCCCTCTCAAATCAGGGATTCCACTATACAATTGAGCATATATACAATGATTAAATTTACATGACTATTTTACTCTTATGTACAAAGAAGAAAATATATACACCCCTAACTTAACACAAACTAAACTGAGCCTTGAGTCCCAATCAAATGGGGTCGGCTACATGAATCTTTTTTTCAATGTGCTCTGTCGAGTGCGTCGTGTTGCGTTATACCTAATAAACTTAAATACTTACGAACTACCGCTTCTAAGGTCAATTTAGGTCTACCTCTCCCCTTAGTGCTACCATCTATCATAACTCTATCACTCATCCTAACTACCGCATCAATGGACCTACGATAGACATGTTCAAACTAACTTAATCTATTTTCTTAGTTTCCAACGGTGATACCCCTACCATATCGCGGAGATTTTCATTTCTAATTCTATCTCGCAAAGTTTTACCACATCCATCTCAACGTTCTCATTTCAATGACACTCATCTTACTCACATATTGTTCCTTAGTTGTCCAATACTCTAACCATATAACATGGTTGGCCGTTTGGTAAAACTTCCCCTTCAACTTTGAAGGTATCCTACGATCACATAACACTCCCGAAGCACCCTTCCACTTGATCCATCCAACTTGAATTATGTACGTAACATTTTCCGCAATCTCTCCATCCTTACTAACAATTGAGCCAAGATATTTAAAACGTTCACTTCTTGGTAATTTCTGATTTTTAGGGCCACTATGTCAAAATTAGTAGTTTGGCTATCACTAAACTTACAAACCATGTACTCTGTCTTACTCCTACTGATCCTAAAACCTTGTGACTCCAATGTTTCTCTCTAGGTTTCTAATTTGGCATCAACACCTTTTGCACTTTCATCTACCAAGACTATATCATCAGCAAACAACATACACCATGGGACATCATCTTGAATGAGTCTAATCAATTCGTCCATAATTAGAGCAAAAAGATAAGAGCTCAAAGCAGACCCTTGATATAATCCTACTCTGATTGAAAATTCACATGTTTTCCCCTACAGGAGATCTAATAGTGGTGATAGCACCTTCATACATATCTTTAACCACATCAATATATCCTTTTGTTATGCTCTTTCTCTACAAGACCCGACATGTCTCTAGGCACTTTATCATATGCCTTTTCTAAGTCTATAAAAACCATGTGAATATCCTTCTTTTTCTCCCTGTATTTTTTAACTAATCTTGTTAACATATATTACCTCCATTGTTGACCTACTCAGCATAAATCCAAATTGATTCTCTGATACTGTTGTCAGCATTCTTAGTCGATGTTCAATAACTCTTTCACACGGTTTCAATGTATGACTCGTCAATTAAATTCCTCTAAAGTTGTTGTAACTCTGAATATCTCCTTTATTATTATATATTGGTACTAGGGTACTCTTTCTCCACTCATTAGGCATACTTCTAGTCAGAATAATCTTATTGAAGAGTTTTGTCAACCACATCAATCCTCTATCCCCAAGGCTCTTCCATACCTCAATAGGGAAGTCATCTGGTCCTAAAGTCTTGTCTAATTTCATTCTTCTCAATGCACTTATCACTTTATACTTTTGTACCATGCGATAAAACGTATACTCTCTCACTCCTACTAGAAGCACCCAAATGATCGTCGCTTAGGTTTTTCTCATCTTCTCATTCAATAGTTTATCAAAGTAATCCTTCCATCTTCCCTTAATCTCCGCATCATTCACTAGTATCCTACAGTCGTCATATTTTATGCACTTAAATTGTGATCTCTCTTTTTTTCTATTTTGCAAGCTTATACATATCCTTTTCTCCATCCATGTTATATATTCTAGCATAGAAATCCTCAAACGATCTCATCTTACCTTCCCCAACAACTTTCTTGGCCTCCTTGCAAGCTTGTTTATAGCTTCTAAGATTGAGATCATTTCTATCTTTTTGCCACTTCTTAAAGCACTTTTTTAGTTTTTACTATGTTCTGGACCGCATCATTCCACCACCAGGTCTCTTTTGAGGTGAGGCCTCTCCCTTTTGACTCTCCAAGAATTGCAATATTTTCTAATGGTGTCGCTATCCTGTTTCGCATTTCCTCACTACTGCCCTCGAAATTTCAATTTTCTTTATTTAACATTTTGTCTCTAAACAACTCCAACTTCTCCTCTTGTAGGCTCCATCATCTAGTTCGTGGGTCTCTGCTCTCTTTTCTGATTCTCTGATGACCTTTCAAACAAATATCTAGGACTATAAGCCTATGTTGCGACACCATACAATCTCCAGGTATGATCTTACAATCTTTGCAAACTAAACGATCTGCGCCTCTTACTAGAAAGTAGTCTATTTGGATTCTATTAGACCCGTTGTTATAAGTGATGAGATGCACATCTCTCTTCCTAAAGAAAGTGTTCATTATTCTAAGGTCAAAAGTCACTACAAAGTCTAGAATACACTTATCATCTTCATTTTGGGAGCCAAAACCAAAACCATCATAGACCATTTCATACCCTTGCTTAATGTGGCCTACATGTCCATTGAAATCACCACCTATAAATATATTTTCTCCTAAAAGAATCCATTGCACTATCTCATTCATTTGATCCCAGAATTGCCCTTTCGCGTGATTATCCAAACTGACTTGGGGTGTGTATACACTAATAACATTTACAATAATCTCTCCAATCACTAGTTTAACCAAAATAATCATATCTCCGTTTCTCTAGGCCGTGACAACATAATCCTTAAGGTGTTTCGTTATAACTATCCTAACTCCATTCCTATGCCTATTTTTTCCAGTGTAATAAAGCATATACTCGGTGCTCTCTATTTCCTTAGCTTTCTCTCTATTGGAAAGGAAATAAATAAATTAGATTGATTGTAAATAAATTAGATTGATTGTAAATTAGGGAGATTGATATTGATTGTAAATTAATTAGGTAGATTGTAAATCATTCTAAATAGGTAGGTAGCATATTTCCTACTATTTCATTTCGTAAAATTACCTTGTACAAAGTCTATATATTGCGCCTCCTCGAGAGAAGAATACATATCAAAAATCATTTCTCAACATGGTATCAGAGCGGGTTCTAAGATCATCTCTCATCAATTTTGCCATTTTAATAAAACTCATGGTATTGTTCATCAAACTGCTTGTGTTATTACCCCTCAAAAAATGGGGTTGCAGAACGGAAGAATGGACCTCTTTTAGCCGTTACTCGTGCCCTTATGCTTCACATGAACGTTCCTAAACATTTCTGGGGATATAACATTCTTACCGCAAATTATCTAATAAATCACACCCCTTCTCGGGTTTTGCATGGCACTATTCCTTATCAAATCATGTTTCCTGACAAGGATCTATATTCTTCCCTCCCTCCGAACTTTTTGGGTGTGTCCTTTGTTCATAATCTTTCTCCAGGGCGTGATAAATTTGATCCACGCTCTTACAAATGCATTTTTCTTGGTTATTCGCTGATCCATGAAGGATATAAGTGTTATAGTCCCTCATGACGAAAATACTTTGTAAGTGCTGACGTAACTTTTTTGAAAATATCTCATATTATTCTCTTGAGGGTTCTCAGTTAACACAACCCTTGCTGGACCCCCCATGCCTCCCTGAGATTGCTCCTTTACCAGTGGACCATGGTCTTCCTAAGACTACTATCCGACCTCGTGTTACAAAGGTATATGTCCAACGCTCTTCTGCTAACGCTCCTCCTGTTGCGTCTGCAGATCCAGCTTCTGTGCCCATACCATCTTCTCCATCGTCTCCAAATCCAACTCGCACTCTTCCTATTGCTTATCGTAAAGGTATTCGGTCCTGTACTTCTCATCATATCTCACAATTTGTATCTTATGATCATTTATCTCCATCCTTTCGTGCTTTTTCTATGTCTTTGTCCTCTGTTTCTGTTCCTAAATCTTATCAAGAAGTTATTTCTCATCCTGAATGGCATTCTGTTATGGAAGAAGAGATGCATGCTCTATCATTGAATCACACTTGGGATCTTGTTCCCAAACCTCCTGGAGCTCATATTGTGGGTTGTCGTTGGGTGTTTTCCGTCAAACACAATCCTGATGGTACTCTTGAACGTCTGAACGCACGTCTTGTGGCCAAAGGTTTCACTCAAACCTATGGGCTTGATTACACTGAGACATTTTCTCCGGTTGCCAAACTCAACTTTGTCCGCATTATTATATCTCTTGCAACCAACCTTGATTGGCCTCTCCATCAGCTTATCAAGAATTCCCTTCTTTATGGGGACCTTTCAGAGACAGTCTATATGTCTCAACCTCCCGGTTTTGAGTCTAAGGGGGAGTGTGTGTCATCTTCACAAAACTATCTATGGCCTCAAACAATCTCCTCGATCTTGGTTCAGTAAATTCAGTAGCATTGTCGTGTCTCGTGGTATAACTCGAAGTCAAGCTGATCATTTAGTATTTTTTAAACAGACCACTTGTGGTATTGTGATTCTCGTGGTATATGTGGATGATATTGTCATTACTAGAAGCGACAAAATTGGGATTTAAATATTAATTCGTCACCTTTGTTCCAGTTTTTTCACTAAGGATCTTGGCAAACTTCAGTACTTTCTTGGCATAGAGGTTGTTCGTTCTAAAACAGGCATCAGTTTATCACAGAGGAAACACTCTTGATCTTTTGAAAGATACATGTTATCTAGGCTCTAAACCTACAGCTACTCTCATGGAGATTAATGTTAAACTCTTGCCTAAAGATGGAGAATTAGTTGATAATCCTGAAATGTATCGGAGACTTGTGGGTAAACTTAATTATCTCACTATCACTCGACCCGATATTTCCTATGTCGTCAGTATTGTCAGCCAATTTATGACTTGTCCTCAGGTACCCCATATGGAAGCTATTATTCGTATCTTGAAGTATCTTAAAAATGCTCTTGGACGCGGACTCCTCTACAAAGCATCTGGACATCTCCGTATCGAAGGATATACCGATGGTGGCTGGGCTGGATCTCCTGCTGATCGTCGTTCTACCACATATTATATCACCTTTATATGTGGAAATCTTGTGACATGGAAAAACAAGAAACAGTCATTTCTAGTACGGTCTAGTGCTGAAGCAGAGTATAGAGCAATGGCTCATACCACTGGTGAATTAAATTGGTTGTGTAATCTTCTACATGAGTTTGGGATTCCAGTTCATGATCACACTCCATTATATGTGATAATCAGGTGGCTATCCACATCGCTAACAATCTTGTCTTCCACGAAAGAACCAAACACATCGAAGTTGATTGTCATTTTTTTCGATCAAAAGTGGAGACTAAAGAAATATGCACACCGTTTGTTCCTTCAGGTTCTCAACTTGCTGATATTTTCACGAAGGCTCTTCCCAAAGCTTCCATCGACTCAATTTGTTGCAAGCTTGGAGTATACGATGTATATGCTCCAGTGTGAGGAGAAGTATTGGAAAGGAAATAAATAAATTAGATTGATTGTAAATAAATTAGATTGATTGTAAATTAGGGAGATTGAGATTGATTGTAAATTAATTAGGTAGATCGTAAATCATTCTAAATAGGTAGGTAGCATATTTCCTATTATTTCATTTCCTAAAATTAACATGTACAAAGTCTATATATTGTGCCTCCTCAAGAGAAGAATACATATCGAAAATCATTTCTCAACACTCTCCAACCCACTTGGTCTCTTGAAAAAAAGTGATACTAATTTTCCTTCTAATCATGCAATCAACTAACTCCATGGTTTTACCTGTCAGCGACCCTATATTCCAACTAGAGAGTCCAAGCCTATTTTCCTGGACTAACTTTTTTACTCGCGCTCATCCAGAAGCATGCGAGAACCCTTGCTCGTTTATTGCCGCACTCAAGAGCCGATGCGACGCCTCTAGCAAACTTTTTGAAACACCACGAGGCAGATGTAATGCCCCTAGAAATTTTTTTGAAGCACCCTGAGGCGAGTGCAACGCCCCTTTGCATTTTTTTCGAAGCACCACGAGGCTAGCACAATGCGTCGCATAAAGGGAACGCATTAGCCTTAGTCGTATTTATAAATGGATTCATGTCATAGGGATCTAACTGGGTTTTTATGTGCTGGCTGTCAGTTGTCTAACGCACAACCTTCCTCCTTTCTCCGGGCTTGGGACCGTCTATGTTAAAGATAAGACTCTAAGCATGGTTTCAAATATTGAATCTAGAGAACATACTAAAAAACAGAAGGTAAATGATTGAAGATGAAGCCAGAAAATAGTACTCTTTTCTATGGTACTATTCTCTGAATTCAAGATTATAAAGAAGAAGACAGAAATTATGAGATAGAAAATAAAAAGAGAAAAAAACTACAAACAAATCACATAAATTAAAATCCCACTTTCAAAATTGCACTGAAAATGAAAATCACAAATTAGTGAAACGCAAACACATAAAAAGGAATCTGAATGACCCGTAGTGAGCGAGGTGAATAATAAGTCTGAATTTTGCTAGTTCGGATAACTGTAAGTACAATCGGATAAATTTTATCATCTATCCTAATATTTTATTCCTTTCTTAATTATATTTTACCTCTGTAAAGTATTTATTTTATTTCTATAAAGTATTTATTTTATCATACTTGAGACATTACTTAATTATTGTCTATTACTTTTGTTATTTTGGCATGGATGCGGACACAATGTTGATTTGTGCCTTTAGGTATGAGCATTTTGCTATTTGTTGATCATATCTTTATTTTTTGCTCAAATTTTACTAAGAACAAAAATTATAATACCAAAATTTTTACTCCGTGTCTTTAGGCACGGGTTTGCGCTAGTAACCTTATATTGGGTTACACAACCCGTAGCCAACCTATTATGTTTTACATGACACTAACATTTTCCCAAGCAATAGTGTGGCTTATGGGCCAAATACTTCCAAATATGAATAAGATACTAATGGCTCAACCCCATATAGTTGAAGCCCATTATAGTTTCATCTTGAAAAGAAAAGGCAGAAGCAAACATGCACACTCTCTCTCTCCACCCCCTAAGAATAGACCTCTCTTCTTCGCTGATACGGCTACCATGTGCTTAGGCTGATTCGATCAAGCTTCTAGATGGTCCAACATGCTTTAATCTGGATTTGCTGAAAATATTATCCAAGCTACCATACCCTCCATCTCCTCCTCCTTGTCATATGAATCCCGACTTGGCTATTGAATGATGAGAAAAAGTGCTAAATCAGCCATATCTGGTTTTCGCAGAAGGATTCTATAGGAATTCCACACCCACACTTGTGTTGTGTCATGTCGACACGAGATGCTTCCCCCAAAATGGGGGATTAGTGCAACGTAGCAAGAACTTATAGAAGCAAAAGAGCATGAAACTTCAAGTTCTCTTTTCGATGTGGCATTGGAAGAAGTTTTAATAAATTAGGGAACACTTTACTCTTTCTCGTGCTTCCCTTGTGTAGTAACTTCGGTAGGAAATTCTCACACTGAAAAAAAACTGATGCGGTGAAATTCACCCTGTCAATGGCTGGGAGATATGCAATGGTATTGGACTTTTGGTTGAGAAAAACTAATGGAAACTTCAATCCTTCCTAGCATCTTATCCCCACTTCATACTTTTTCTCGCTTGTTATCTTTTCTTTTGTTTGTTTTGAGATTTATATGTTTGGAATTTTCTATTCTAATTGAAAGCGGGCTCCTATCTCGATGGAACTAAAGTTTCTAGAAGAGTTTGATGGAGCCCATTTTTGAGGTGGATTCTACACCCCAATAGGTAGAGGTGTAATTTTTATTGGCAAAACCGAACCGCCCAAAAAAATGATTAAGTTCGGTTTTCTATTTTGTCAATGTCAGTTTTCAAAATTCCAAAACCGAACCGATTAAGTCCGTGATAAAATTTGTAAAAAAATTGAACCAATTACATCAAAACTTTATAGTTTGTTTCAGTAATATTGTGAATGTTAAAGGATTCATCTAAGAAAGGAGAAACTATATATTGCTTCTCAAAAAAGTGTGTGTTTTTAAAATTACATGGAAACCGTGATTCATCCATCAAGATTTTAGTTTCACTTCTGAACAATGTTCTAAAATGCACTAGGATATAGGTGGGCAGGCGAGGAGGGCCTAACGCCTAGGGGCCTAGGTGGAGGTCTAGATTGGGGCCTATACGGTTATTTATTTACTTATTTATTAAGAAAATTAATATTTACTTAATACAACAATTAATACAACAATGAATAATGCATGTGAATTTTTTTATAATATCAAATATATAATATTTGTGACTTAAGACTCTGTTTGGTTTGATTTAGTTATTAAATATATGATATTCCTTTTTAGTCGTGGCAGGACCACTACCTCCTAGCGGCTAGGCAGCACCTAGGCAAACACCGCCTAGGCAGCTCTAGGCATGGCCTTTTAGAACAGTGCTTCTGAACATTCGTATATTTTCCTCTTTTAAAGTCCGCAATTTTTATCCTTTTCGAAGCCCAAATAAAGTCCAATAAATAAAAATAGCTCAAACCGAAATAACCGACCGAAGCCAAAATAATCAAAAAGTTAGTTTTTTGCTTTTTCAGTTCAGTGTCGGTTTTCAAATTTCCAAAACCAAACTGATTAAATCGGTGATAAATTTTGTAAAAAAAATGAACCGACCGAACCGATTACACCCCTACCAATAGGAGGATCTTGCTACTATGGTCTTGAGACACAAAGTGTGAGCGTAAGCGGGTCGAGAACTCTTATTAAGAATATCACAAGTGCGGGAGAATTTCAAAGTATCTTCCACATATCAAGAACATGCTACAGTAAATGTAACTTTCATATGATAAATAAAATGGAACTCATCATTTTAACTGAATTGCCGAGTAACCCAGTGGAAGCTTTTTTATTGTTCTTTCTGAGGTCGATCGTTCAACACATGCGCATGGGATGAGCTTGGGCAAAGCCTAGAGCACGCATGAGGTGGTTGGCTGAAATGCAATCCATTTATGGGTATGCAATTTAAATACTATGAATGCAAAAATTTCACGCGTTTTCTTCTGAAATCGTGGATCCGCGAGCCACATTAGGTAACCCAGATCTAAGCTATCAATAGAGATTATATTATTCTCCCCTCCTTTGCAGTTTTAGTCCAATACATTAAAATGTTTCCTCTTTTTATTCTCTACTCCTTTCTTGATCTAGAGAATGGCAATCATGAAACCCCTAATGCCAAGCACGGGTTTGCTTTTGATAATGTTTTGTTTGGGGCCAGGGAGTACCCTTTGTGGTTGATATGCTTTCGTTTTCCAGCAGAATATAGTCTAAAAGGACATCACGGTTAAATCAGTGACACATGAACGGGGCCCTTCTTTCATTGCGATTGACATTCAAGTTTTAAAAACACTATCTTCAAGTATGTATGGGAGCCATGGGTCCAATGTTACAATAAGCATAAGGAGGATGTAGCTCGAATCTGTAAGCAATTGTCCAAAACACACCTTGACAAGGCAACTCTTGGACATTGGAGCTTGACCATGTTGATCCCAATTGAAGGAATTCTCATAATTAAATCAAAACTAAAAGTATTCATTGTTTGGAAGTTTGATGAACGGAAAGCTACAGATTTGAATTGGACATTCATGTCATTAGCCTATAAGAGCATAGGGTTGTGAGGGAGGACTAATCGTGAATCAAAAGGTCAGATTTCTAGCAACTCCAGAGGTCGTCGATTTTGCCTATAGTTGAGGGTGGATAACACAGATACCCTAAACTATAGCTAGTTTTTAACAAAAACAACACAAAATAAATAAATAAATGACAACAACAATGACAGGAAGTTCAATGGCAATGTTTCGTAGCAGGATAAGTTCGGCCAAATTTTGGAGGAATTGGATTGAAGTAGAATAATAACCTTTGTTTGTTCATCCTGGATAGGGAACATGACTAATCCAATTAATGTACACCTAGCTTTTAACCCACACTAAACCCACCCTGTGGGATTGCCAAATCGCCATAAGAGATACTAGCCATTTGGCACACACTATGTGTGTTGCAGTTGAGGGGTAATTTAGGAATTTAGAATAATTGACACTATGACACAAAGGTTGTTGATCTGGATTGAATCCCACACTCCTACCCCACTAAAAAATATTGAATGAGGACGACTATTTTCACTGCAGTCCAATCTAACTAATATAGCCCAAGTACCAAACATGGCCAATAAAACCGAAACAAATGCACTAAATTAACGTATCTCGGATGTCATACATGACTGCTCAAACCTGAATCACCGTCCGTAAATGCCTGTACCCACACACAGAATTGACATAAAAAGGGGAAGCACCTATACGTGTATCCCACAAATTTGCCATTAAAATTTTCTATTTTTTTCTAAATTACCCAGTCAATTCTTTAAATCTACATATGAAGATTAATTTAAACATTTATTAAGCATGTTTTAGTGGAATGATAAACGAAAACTAGGTCAAATCTAAAGCATAGGTAATTCCTGATCTACCCAACTCCTTAAACAATCATCTATCCAATCTCAACATACTTTTACCATTGTTGCATCTACGTCTAAAATTCAACGCACCCTCTTCCCTTAACAACACAACGTAGCATATAATTTCTTCTTGTTCTTTCCCATCCAGTTCTCTCTCCCCTCATAATGCCATTAGTGGCCGCTCCATAAACTGTTACAAAGAAGACATTGTAACATTGGAATGCATGCCTCAATGCACTGATAAAGAGACTCAGTGTCCAGGGATGAAATCGTTGGATTTGGACCACTAGGTTTCTTGAGATGTATAATACAGACGTATCTATTTTTCTCCTTTTTTAATACTGCTTTAATACACTTCATCTATGGGTTGCAATTTCACATTCAACTCCAGCAGTTCTAGGACTTTTATTGGTCCACATTCTGGGACTGTAGAGTATCCATTCTACTACTATATGTTATCCATAGAATCGTGCATAACTACTTATACGTTGAATCGTTCTTTCACGAAAGGAGAACTATAGATCTATATGAGTATATATGTTTGTTAGAGAGAGCTTGCTATGCATTGCATAAACCAGGGATCTTGTTATTGCAATTGTGCGTCTGTGACATCATGTAGTTGCAATAAATCAACCAAACCGTAATAGAGCTCCACGATCCCCTAGAAATAATCAGAACGAAACATAAATGCATACCTATGAAAACATCGTTATATATGCATATATAAAACTAAAAAGAAAAGTAGTTGCGTTGCGTACCAGGGGAAAAGGGCGGGGCTGAGAGTGATGTGATTCGATCCCGTTGACCGGCTTCTTCCATGAATCAAGGAGGTAATCAACAATCAAGCCGGAAATTTGAATGAATCCAATCTGATTTTGAGTCTAAATCTTTTTTTAAACGGAACTACAGAGAGTTTAGAGCAAAAGAAATCAAATTCTTCCGCCGTGAAGGGTTTTAGAGACCGATTCGGTACAGGTATGTGTGTGGGTGTGAATCAATTGATGCGAGGGAAAAGAACGGAGGGTTTTAGGTTATAGATATGCATGCGTTGCTTGGACTTTTTGTTAATTACATTGCGCAATTAAAACTAGATAAATTCAATGAAATTTAAATAAGTTAGGTTTCATAACAAAAAATAATTTCAATGAACACATTAAGTGATTAGCAAAAAAAATATGATGATACCAACTTTTTCAAATTAAATAATAAGCAAATTGAATAAGTTCTACACGATAGTTTTGAAGATTTTTTTTTTAAAGTGAATTTTTAAAAATAGTTTTTAAAACTATTATTTTAATAAAGTTTTAAAAATAATTTTGGAAATTGTTTTCAAAAAAATTTTAAAAATATCTTTTTAAACCAATTTTGAAA
>NMUG010000224.1:0-25127 GCA_002855965.1 Monotropa hypopitys
GACTCCTATCTTGTGTGAGTGTGTGGATGTCTATAGTATTCATATTCGTCTTTGATTCGTATCGATTTCACAATTCACATCGCGTATCGTATTTGAAGTCATATGCCGTAGTGTTTGGATCTATCGTGTTTGAGGTGGCTTGAATTGGGATCACTTGTAGTCGTAGGATCGTTCATAATTCACTTGGGGTCGTATAGTGATCGTTGAGCGTTTAGAGGCCTTTGGAGTCGATGACCATTAGGTGTTCGATGAAATGCTTGAATGAGCATTGGTTGGTGTTTGAAGAGTTTTGGGGTTGCTTGGGTTGTCATAAGACTCTTGGGGTTGTTTGGTTGGTCACTAGGATTCCTTTGAGTTAGTCTTGATCCTTAACTCACTCTTGGTCTTGGTTGTTGATAATTGGGTGAATGTGAATATTGTGGTGGTAAGCGTCGTTGGGTCCCCTTTTGAATGTTATCGTATCCATTCATTTGATGTGGTGATGTGTTTCTCTTGAATGTGTCAAGGAGTATTGATTGGTTGATGGGAACTTAACAACGAATGCAATGAACTTAATGAGCGACAAATGCGGAGATGGATCCTACGAGGATCACTCCTTGGAAATCTTGAATCGTTCACTTAAATCCAACCTAATGTAACACCAATAATCATGTGAGGATAGTGGATGTTGTTCGATGTCGTAAGGGGGTACCATTCAAGGGATTGGGAAGGAGTTTGCCCCACCCTTGGGATTGTTATCGGTACGTGGATATGGACTATGTCTCGGCACGTTACCTTGAAATGTGTTTTCTTGTGGATTAATAGTACCCGCCCGAGTTTAGGAAGGAGTTTGCCCTACCCGCGTACGACCCCGAGTTTAGGAAGGAGTTTGCCCTACTCGGATGTGATTTCGTGTGTGATACCCAGGAGCCTCCCCTTGAGCCGCCAAGTGGGAAGTGCAGTTTCGGGTTCGTTTGTTGTCCTGTGTGACTCCTTTGTGTCGCCAAGGGGGAATAGACGGATATGGACCTTTGCGGTGTCCAGTGACCCAGAACTCGTGTGTGGTGGGTAGGACTTAGTGCGACCTCCTAGTATGTGACTCACATAGTCGACGATGTGGGTAATGTCGGAATAAATGGCTTGTGCTCCCTTGTTCTTCAAGTGGAGACAATTGTTGATAATGAATGAAAAATGAAAAATCTACCCCTTTAACTCAAATATATCTCCAAGATGATCAACACCGGAATCTATAACAATAATGGGATGGTGGGTGGTGTTGGTGACGAGGTAGTGATTGTACTTGGGTTACTTTGGGGAGGGTTTGCTGGTGGTTTCACTTATTGTACGTTGGGTTAACTCCCCTTTGGGTTGCACTTACCTATCACGAGTGAGAGTGTTGGTTTACCTTGAGGTCTTGCGGTTGTTGTTGTACTTCGGTGCCTTGGGTTCCCTCTCTTTCTCTACCATTGTGAGGACACATAGGCACACATTCTCGTGTGTGCACTTGCTAGTAGTTAATAGTTTTCCTGCTGAGACGTGGAATGCTGAGACCCTCTTTCTTTCTCTTTTATTATGTTTGCAGGGTGCTGTTTGTTGGTAGATCTTGGAGCCTGGCCAGTTGTTGGATCCTTTTTGGAGCTTGCAGCTTTGGTTCTCTCCTGGACCTCCTGGGTACTTCGTTGTACAGCTCTTCAGTTCAGTGGTTGTAGTAGGTAGTTGTTGTACCCCTTCCCTTTTTCTTTCAGTTGATAAATTGTAATAAATCCAATAGACCTGTATTCTCTCTCTTTTCTGTATCATTTGTGATGTAATGAATGTTCTACTGATTGTGATGGATAACAATGATTAACACCCTCCTTTTTATATATGTCTTCAAAAAAAATATGCTTGAAATGTTTTATTAAAATCGAGGGGTGTTACAACATGTAACCTGGCCTAGGGCCCCTACTAATCAATGAAGTGGTTCTTCACAAAATTTCTGATGTGTCAAAAATTTGCCTATCTTTTTGATCGGTGGCATTGCCGAAGTAGTTTACAGTTGCCGTTCATCTAAAACGTTCATGCAGCTCTTCGGTGGCATTGCCGAAATAGCTTACAGTTATCGTTCATCTATACAGCGTGCATGTAGCTCTTCGGTGGGATTGCCAAAGCAGCTTACAGTTGTCGTTCATCTATAAAGCGTGCATGCAGCCCTTCGGTGGTATTGCCGAAGCAGCTTACAATTGTCGTTCATCTATAAAATGTGCATGCAACTCTTCGGTGGCATTGCCTAAGCAACTTACAGTTGCCGTTTGTCCATAAAATGTACAAGTGTTGCCTCAGTATAATTGCCGAAGCAACTGTCAAGTTTTCATTTACCCAAAAAGCGTACAAGTATCCCTCCGACACAATGCCTGAGCAACATACAAGCATAATAGTTAACACATTATGCCAAGTCAAGGACAAAGCTTTCGACTCAGCAAAACCTTTTCCTCGGCTGGGGAAAGAAGGACAAACATCAAGCATGAAAGAAGAAAATAAAAAACACTCGGCTGGAATTGATGAAAGTTTTACATAAAAACATAAGGACCGACCACATGTCAGCTCGACCCATAAAAAGAGAAAACAAACAAAAACAAAGACAAAGCCTTCAAGCTTCAGAAACATCCAGAGCAATCGTAGAAGTTGTCGGAGCTGTTGCCGGCACCAACCAAGCCCCACCCACGGCGGAAGCCATAGGTGGGATGACACCGACTGACTCAGCATCATCCTTCACTCCAGTTGATATCAAGCTGCAGATCCATCCCTTCTGAAAGAGCAAATCCTTCACATGTCTAACCTATCCACGATAATCCACCTCGGCATCATCAAAGCGTTTGTTGCAAGACTCCTCTTCAATGCCAGTCATCTTCCTGTTGGCCTCTTCCAGCCCGGCCTATGCCGACGCAGCTTCAACCTCGTGATCTCAGCATCCCGGACAGCAATGCTAGCATCCCTGACTGCCATCTCGGCATTCTTGAATTCAACACTGACTTCAGGGGCCTTAGACCTGTCGGCCAGTTCAGTGGAGGAGCTCTTAGCCTCCTTGAGTTTTTTGGTGCTTGCCTTGGCCTCTTTCTTTGCCAAGTAGGAGGCAGCATAAAGGTCACAAATATGCTGGTCCACTCCGGCCCTGGCAGACATCATCTGCAAGAAACAAGAGGATCATCACATGAAGGCCGAAGCCGGAGATAAAATACGAAAAGCAACAAATGAGAAAACCTTACCCGACTGGCGTAGTACATCATTTTCCAGAAGCAGGTCCGGGCACCGCGAGGGAGCTCCTCCATTTCCTTCGGTAGCGTGAAGGCTTGGAGCAGTGCCATAGCTACAGTGAGGCTTTCCCCTACTTTGTTGGTCTCCACGGGCTCATAGCCCTCAAAATTTAGCTTGGTCACCCACTTCGGCACCATGGCCCCTTTTTCAAGGTCCACCACTCGGGAAGATCCCGTCGTCTCGGCAACAACAGGATCCAGCACGATTGCCTTATCTCCAGCAGCAGCAGTAGTCACATCCTCGATTCTCCTCACCTTCTTTCGGGCCCGAGCCTCCTTTAGATCATCGACAGAATGGGAAGGCCTAGACCGAGGAGCTGGCGTCTCCTTGGTAATAGCCACATGGGGATCATCATCCACTATGGCGGGGGCTAGAGCAAAAACCTCAGCAGCAAGGTCAGCCGCTTGTCGTCGGCCCATGTCCTCTTCCTGATGTGCGGTGGAGGGCTCAGCCGAAGTTTGCCGCAAGCCGAGGGTATGGGTATACGAAGAAGTATACCCAAGCAAAGTCGGAGCCAAACGTCTAGCAGGTGGAAGCTCAGATGCCTTTTTGACTCTGTCCACGTTGGCACCAAACTTCAAGGAACCGAAAAGCCCACAGTCTGCAAAAGAAGACACAAGTTAGAAAAATTCAACAGTTGAGTTAAGTACAACCGAAGAAACGAGGCTTACCGGGGATGCCTTGCCGAAACGGGACAGTAAACCCCATCACTAGGATGAAGAATGCACCAGAGACTATCATGATATCCTCGTCATATTTGTCCGAGTCCGGCAAGTCGGCGATTAGGCCTGTCTGGTGTGGCCTCTGGCCAAGGTAATACTTCTTCGACTTCTTATTGAAGCCGACCATATAGCTGACGAACACGTCTTCAAAGGTGAGTTGGTCCCCTCTACCAAGGGTCTCTTTCAGCCTCACCACTCCTATCAGGATCCTAAAAGTATTCACCATCACTTGGGATGGTGTGAGGTGAAACTCACCAAAAAAGCGAGTTAACATGGGGTGGAAAGGGAACCAAACACCTTCCTCCACCACGGCGCAGATCGGCACATGAACGTGCGACATCCCCGACTCCATATCACTGATGGGAGTGAGCGCAATATGCACGTCATCTGATATTTCGAATTCTTCTTTAAACTCCCGGATGTCGGCCTCCATTGTCAGCAGCTGCCGAAACTTGTCGGACTGTTGCTTTGGCGCCATGAATGGATCTGAGAGAACACAAATAGTAGGGAACCATTAGTCGGTCCGGCACTTGTCTAAGTGGTTAAGCAAAGGGATGAACTGGACTTGGCATTCAACCATCAGCTAAGAACAACAGCGAGGAGTTCACCGGAATCCATGAGAGCCAAAAACTCCTGGCACCCACAGACGCCTGGGGAGTTAAATCCCTTGGCCAAAATGTCGCTAAATCGACGAAAAAATTAAAAAAAGCTAAGTGTTTACAAAGAGAAATAGAAATCAGTACCTGGATCACGCAAATCAAAGGAAGAGGTGCTGGAGAAGCTCGCCAGAAATTTGCTGAAGGGCGGTTGGAAATCGCCTACACGATGGCCGGAAACCAAGGAGATGAAGCTCGAGAAAATGGGATGGATCAGAAACCCTAAGAGGGTATTTATAGCCATGACCTGGGCAGGAAA
The DNA here is from genome assembly GCA_002855965.1 of Monotropa hypopitys. Taxonomy (NCBI): domain Eukaryota; kingdom Viridiplantae; phylum Streptophyta; class Magnoliopsida; order Ericales; family Ericaceae; genus Monotropa; species Monotropa hypopitys. Next base: position 4,911 of record NMUG010000224.1, read on the forward strand.
ACCAGATGACTGACCGACCGACCCAGTCGATAGATATAGAAACCATCATTACCGCTAGCATTGGGAATTAAACCGATGCCGTGCTCCGCACACAAATTGTGTGCGGATTGTGTGCACACAATTGTGTGCGAGTAGCAAAGCTCTTTCGTCTATATATTTTCTAAGAACCTTATTCAAGATATAGTTTGCAGAGAGAATTGCTTCCCCTCACATGTTCTGTGGTAACCCAGAACTAATCAACATTGCATTCATCATCTCTTTTAACGTTCAATTCTTTCGTTCTGCAACCCCATTAGATTGAGGAGAGTAAGGTACAGTAGTTTGATTAATTATATCATGTTGAGCACAAAACTCAATAAATAGTGAAACATATTCACCACCTCGATCACTTCGAAGCACCTTAATCTTTTTGCTTAGTTGATTTTCAACCTCATTCTTATAAAGAATGAATTTTCCGATAGCATCGTCTTTGCTTTTAAGCAAATATACATAACAGTATTTAGTGCTATCGTCGACAAAAGTAATGAAATACTTATTGCCTCCCCGTGTTTGGACAAATTTCAAGTCACAAACATGAGTGTGGACTAGCCCTAAAGGCTAATTGCTTCTTTGAATTTTTGGAAAAGATGACCTAGTCATTTTTGCATCCACGCATGTTTCACATTTATGGTTTGAGTCAATATTAAATTTAGGTATATAATCTAGGGCTATTAATCTATGAATTGCATTGTAGTTAACATGTCCTAGTCTACCATGCCATAAATTAGATGACTCAAGCATGTAAACAGAATGAGTGTTTTGATTCTCATTCATCAAAGTAGGAACATTAGTTATAATATTGAGCTTAAAAAGCCCACCAGTTAAATAATCCTTTCCTACATAAACTCCTGCCTTGGTCATAACAACCTTATCAGCCTCAAACACTACACGAATGCCATGTTTGATGAGCAGGGACCCTGAAACCAAATTCTTGCTGATCTCTGGCACAAAGAGTACATAATTCAGAATCAGATCTCTACCGGAAGTCATCTTGAGTATGACTTTTCCCATTCCCTTGATCTCCGAAGTTGTAGAGTTACCCATGAACAACTTATCACCGTTTGTAACCGGTGAAAAAGTCAAGAACATACTCCTATCAGAGCAAACATGACGGGTAGCTCCTGTGTCCACCAACCATTCCCTAGGGTTGGAGCCTACCAGATTCACCTCAGAAATCATGAATCCGATGTTGAGGTCCGAGATGTCATTGGACAGAGTGTCCATCAAATTTGCCTGTTTTTTGTTGTCCTTTCGCGGTTGACGGCAATCCATGGAGCGGTGACTAGTTTTGTTGCAGTTGAAGCATTTCCCTTGGAATTGAAATGGCTACTTCTTTCCAATGGCCTGTTTAGGGCCAAGATTCTTGGACCCTTTTTGATTAACAACCTTGTTCCCTTGTTTTCCATTCTTGTTCTTCCCAGCATGTTTTCTGTTGGACCCAGAGTTTTGTCCATATTCTATCACGTTGGCCCTAGAAGAACCGTTCATCTTCCTTGCAGCCTTTTTGTTCATCTTTCGTGAGAAACCGTGCTAGCCCAAGAGTGGTAAGGTAGAACAACATTTTGTTCTGCCATGTCTTAAAGTCATCCCTTGAAATTTTTTTCGGACGGACAGTATGATTGACCGGCGGAAATGGTGCAGGAAACTGCGGCAGCATCTGTGGTGTAAACACAATAATGGATGAGATAGCAGGTCTGACCACTGATGGATTTCCAAATGGATTTCTGGGTTGATAGCCGAAGGGGTTCCCAAAGGGATTCTATCCTGCAAATGGATTGCCACCAGTAGGGTGGGCAGAACCATTTAGGCCATAAACAACAACATTTGGTGCCCCATCAACAGGATGGTTATCGGCACCAAAAGCAGCATCAACTTGTTGCGGAATATCAGCATTGAAAGCGGGATTCTCAGTATCAGAAAAAGGAAATCCTAAAAATGCTGTGAAGCCATTTCTAATAGAACAAGTTATAAAACAGTTTAGAATAAAAAACGAATCTATTTATAAAACAGGCCAAAAGAAGTGTACCAAAGATTATAAAAACAGTAAGCATAAACTGATCAAAATTTTAAGAAAGCATATCTGATTTGAAACTTGTAAAACAGTTTTTGGTATAATAAAATCAATAAGTAACCAGAAAGTTTTCTGATAACTAAGGATCAGAAATGTTTTGAAAACAAACAAATTAGAAAAGACAGTTTTGTTTTAAAAGTCTTAAGCTTGTAAAAGTAATCTGTTGTAAATAAAACATAAAACAAGAACAGTTCAAATCAGAACAGAATGAACAAACAAAACCGGAGGCCTGTGGTTAGTCACAGCTTCCTTAAGACTTTTAGCCGCCCCACCGCAGGTGAAATGGGATTACAGTGGGCTAAGGTCTCTCAGGATACAGTCGGGATTGAAGTGGCAGCAACAGAGCTCACTTCTGGACGAACCAAAGTTGGTGTGAACTTACTCTCTCTTCACTGGTTGAATATGGAGATGCTGGAAGATGCTGGAAGATGCTGGAAGATGCAGGAGGATTGTAAGAAATTTTTGTTTTTTGCAAAGGTAGGAATACTGCCAATATATAACCACTGGGAGTCTCTTGGGCTGCAACAGCCAAGACTGTTGGATGGATAACTGACAGTTTTAATCTGTAGTTATTAGAGAAATTAAACATCATCTGTAACTACAAAACAAATGAATATGGAGAGTCTTGAAGTTGGAAAGAATCTGGGTTGGACCCTCCAAGTTGGACCGCGTAAAGGCAAGCTAACCCGCAAGTTCACACCAAATTCCAAGCGATGTAGGACAAGGATCTACATGTATCCTCGGTAGAGCTGCCGAGCAGGCCTTAGCCCTAGCCGGGCAACCTGCCCCTTCGTTTCACCCAGCCGTACAGCCTACACTTCTCGTCGAGCTGCCACCCCGCACACCAGGTGCCCTCGCCGAGATTCCACCCCGCACACCAGATGCCGAGCTGCCATGCTTGCCGCACTACCCCAAGGAACTTCAGCCCAGACCGGCCAGTCCAGCTCGTACCAGTTTGGCACGGCAAACTAGGTCAGCACGGCCTCAATAGCTCCACCTCAGCTCGGCCGTATTCCCGCAGAGCTATTGGGACGAGACCACACGGGGACCACCCGACATCTTTTGACATTCTGTTATTACTTTTTAGAATCTATTAGGGATTGTACATTTTGTAATCATTTTACATTTCCTTTTTTATTTTTATTAGCCGCCGCCCATTTTAGGGTTTTCTTTTCTTGTTTTCCTCAGTGGCTATATAAGCCAAACAATGTAAAGATACAGACAGCTTTTGATAATTTGAAAACATTTTTCCCGAAAGTGAGCCCGTCTCTCTCTCGTCTCAGGTGGATTCCTGTACAGGTTAGGTGGATTCCTAGCTCTTCTACTGGATTACGGTGTTAGTCCGATCATTCTCCTACAGATTACGGTGTTAATCTGTTCGCTTCTACCGGATTTCATTCAAAATCCGTCCATCCTTCACCTCGGATTCAGTTTACCTGAACCGGCCTTCACTCATCTGTTTCCCATTCCACTGCGTTCTGCGTCAGTTGGTATCAGAGCCTACTTCCAATGGATGATGCTCCAGAAGACCAATCAGTCACAGTTGGAGATTTGCGAGTTGTTCAACAGGAGATGCGTGAACTACGTGAACTTGTTGAGCATCTTACCGGCGAGTTTGCTCGTGTTCAGGTCCGTCAAGAGCAGGCTCAGGTTTTCCCTGAACCTGTGGACCCGAATGGTGCACAAGCTAGAGTTCCCAGATGAATTCCTCAACAACCCCACATGCCTGCAGTCCAGTCGGACTCAGACAGTGACGCCGATGAAAGAATACATAATTTTGGTGACCAAGTAAGACCTGCAGAAAACAGAGACTACCGTATGAAGGTAGAGTTACCTTCCTTTCATGGCTACTTGGACGTGGAAGGCTTCCTTGACTGGTTGACAGGGGTTGAACGTTTCTTCGATTACATGGGTATCGAAGAAGAGAAGAAGGTCAAGTTTGTGGCCTACCGTCTCAAGAGTGGCGCCTCAGCCTGGTGGGACCAGCTACAGACGTCACGAGCACGGCAGAACAAGTCCTAGATACGTTCTTGGCCAAGGATGAAGAAGCTATTGAAATAGAGGTTCTTGCCTGCTAACTACGAGCAGATGTTGTTCGAGCAGTATCAGAACTGTAAGCAAGGACTCAGGACTGTCAAAGCCTACACAGAGGAGTTCTACAGGTTATCGTCCCGCAATGACCTGATAGAGAATGACAACCAACAGGTGGCTAGGTTCAATAATGGCCTACGCCTGCCCGTCCAAGACAGAGTGGTGTTGCACCCAGCCTTTACTCTGAATGAGGCTGTTGAGCTAGCCCTACGGGTTGAAGCCCAGCTGGACAGGGCCAGCGTGGGAGCTCAGAGGTTCAACAGGACCGCGGCAGGAGGACAAGTGTCAAGTGGAAAAAGAGAGCTGCCTGGTCAGATGAGTGGCAGTGCGGCAAGTGGAGGAACAGCCGCAGGAAGTTCAAGTGCCGCTCAACCAGCGCGACAAGGCAGTAAACAGGTTGCTGCACCCCAGAAAACATCATCGAGCCCTTACACACCATCTTCCCAACCTATCAAGTGCTACAGGTGTGGAGAGTCAGGTCATCGCTCTAACAACTGCCCGAACAGACGAGTTGCTAACCTTGCTCTACAAGGAGATGATGAAGAAGAACTGGTAGAAGACCAAGCCCAGGAGTTTGATGAAGAGGAATTGGTGGAAGCTGATGAGGGTGTGATTTTGGTTGTACGGAGATTGTTGTATTCTCCGAGGATAGAAGCTGAGACTCAAAGGCACAACATCTTTCGCACTCGCTGCACAGTTGGATAGAGAGTGTGCGAGCTGATTATTGATGGAGGAAGCACCGACAATATAGTTTCCCGAACTATGGTGGATAAGCTTCAACTGAAGACAGAAGCTCACCCCAATCAGTACAAGATTGGGTGGATTAATGACGGTGGAGAAGTCAAGGTCAGTGAACGCTGCACAATACAACTTTCCATTGGTCAGAAGTATAAAGATGAGGTGATATGTGATGTGGTGGACATGTCAGCTTGCCATCTGCTGCTAAGCCGACATTGGCAATTTGACGTGGGGTCTACCCACAATGGGCGTCTCAACACTTACTCATTCATGCACCACGGGACCAAGATTACTTTGGTTCCCATGGGAGGTCAGAAACCTAAGGAGGCCCGCATTGCAAGCAAGACTTTGCTAGTAGTGCCAGAGTTGAGAAAAGAGGAGCTGTAGGAGTATGAAGTGCACACAGTGGTAGTAAAGGGAGAAAGCTCACCACCGACCAGCATACCTGCCGAGCTAACACCCTTTGTTGAAGAGTTCAGCTCAGTCCTCTCAGCCGAGCTTCCAGACGGATCACCCCCAGCATGGGACATTCAGCACCAGATAGACTTGATCCTAGGATCTCGTCTCCCCAACTTGCTGCACTACCGGATGAGCCCAACAGAGCATGTCGAGCTGCAGACCGAGATCAGTGAGCTGATCAGAAAGGGATTTCTCCAAGAAAGCATGAGCCCATGTGCAGTGCCCGCACTGCTCACACCAAAGAAAGATGAAAGTTGGAGAATGTGTGTTGACAGCCGAGCTATCAACAAGATTACTATCAAGTACCGTTTCCCCATTCCCCGACTTGAGGATATGTTGGATCAGCTAGCAGGAGCTACAATCTTTTCAAAGCTGGACCTGAAGAGTGGCTATCATCAGATCAGAATCCGCCCAGGAGATGAGTGGAAGACAGCCTTCAAGACCAAGGATGGCCTGTACGAGTGGCTTTTGATGCCATTTGGGTTGTCCAATGCCCAAGTACATTTATGCGACTTATTGTTAAGAGACAACCACGTTTACGTCAACTTGAAGAAGTGCAGTTTCTTAACCAACAGCCTAGTGTTTTTGGGCTTTGTGGTCAGCGCGGAAGGACTGACAGTTGATCAAGAGAAAGTCCGAGCTATTCAAGAATGGCCAACACCCACATCCGCACACGATGTGAGGAGTTTCCATGGGTTGGCTACTTTTTATAGGAGATTCATCAAGAATTTCAGCACCATTGCGGTACCCATGACAGAGTGTCTAAAGAAGAAGCAATTTGAATGGACCGCTGATGCCGAGCAGAGCTTTGCCGAGCTCAAGGAGAAATTGTCCTCAACCCCAATCCTAGCCCTTCCAGATTTTGGTAAGTTATTTGAACTTCATACAGACGAAAGCTACATCGGCATTGGAGCTGTTCTATCCCAAGAAGGCCGACCAGTTGCTTACTACAGTGAGAAACTTAGTGAGGCAAGGAAGAATTGGACTGCTTATGAGCTGAAGCTCTACGCAGTTATCCAAGCTCTGAGAGTTTGGGAGCACTACCTCATCTATCAGGAGTTCGTGCTTCACACTGACAACAAGGTCCTGGAATTTTTGAACAGTTCAGCTACCATTAACCGGAAACACGCCAGATGGATTGCCCGTGTTCAAGCTTTCAAGTTCGTCCTAAAGCACACCGCGGGAACCTCTAACTGAGCTGCTAATGCCCTGAGCCGCAGAGCATCCCTTCTTGCCGTTGCCCGCGCAGACTGGTGGGATTTGATTTCCTCAAGGAGTTGTGTGAGGAAGACGAAGCTTTTCGGGATTTGTGGTCCCAATGCCAGATAAGCAAGACAGGATTGAATGGATTCCTTATCCATGAAAGGTATTTATTCAAAGAAAACCAGTTGTGCATTCCCAAATCATCATTACGGGAGTTGCTAATCAAAGAGGTTCACTGTGTAGGACTTGGAGGACATGTGGGCCGAGATAAAACTATCCAACAAGTGGAAGATAGGTATCATTGGCCCCAACTCAAATGAGATGTTGGTCGATTCCTTCAGAGCTGCTACATCTGCCAAATGGCTAAGGGCCAGACCCAGAACACAGGGCTCTACACTCCATTGCCTGTTCCTGAGGCACCATGGGAATACCTGTCCATAGATTTTTTGCTCGGATTGTCCAGAACCCAGAGAGCTGCAGACTCAATCATGGTAGTGGTTGACAGATTCTCGAAGATGGCACACTTTGTGGCCTGCAGAAAGACTCATGATGCCTCCAACATTGCTAACCTTTTCTTCAAGGAGATTGTTCGTCTGCACGGGTTGCCCAAAACCATCACCTCGGAGAGAGACAGTAAATTCCTCAGCCATTTCTGGAGAACCCTGTGGGCCAAATTTGAGACCAGCCTCCAATTCAGCAGTACGTGTCACCCGCAGACAGATGGTCAAACAGAGGTGGTCAACCGCACACTCAGCAATATGTTGCGATGCTTAGCTGGAGACAAGCCCAGGCAGTGGGACCTCCAGTTGCCACAAGTTGAGTTCGCCTTCAACAACACCATCAACAGATCCACAGGCCACACTCCTTTCCAGATTGTGTATCACCATGTTCCTACTCATACTCTGGATCTTGTTCCTTTACCTTCTCAGCCAGGAACTAGCCAAGCTGCCGAGTACCGAGCTGCAGAAGCCATCCGCACACTCGTTGACACCAAGATCAGATTGGAAGAATCCAATGCCAAATACAAGTCCACGGCCGACAAGCGTAGGAGAAAGAAGACGTTCAAAGAGGGAGACCAGGTTATGGTTCATCTCCGCAAAGACAGGTTCCCAGTGGGTATGTATGGCAAGATGCAAATGAGAAGAGTGGGTCCCTGCAAAGTCCTCAGTCGAATCAACGACAATGCTTACAAGGTGGATCTCCCTTATGATTTACACATTTCAAACACCTTCAACGTCGGAGACCTGATTGATTACCACCCTCCCGAGCATTTAGAAAACTCGAGGACGAGTTCATCTTTAGCGGGAGAGCCTAATGTAGGACAAGGACCTACATGTATCCTCAGTAGAGCTGCCGAGCAGGCCTTAGCCCCAGCCGAGCAACCTGCCCCTTCTTTCCACCCAGCCGCACATCCTACACTTCTCGCCGAGCTGCCACCCCGCACACCAGGTGCCCTCGCCGAGCTTCCACCCCGCACACCAGATGTCGAGCTGCCATGCTTGCCGCACTGCCCCAAGGAACTTCAGCCCAGACCGGCCAGTACAGCTCGTACCAGTTTGGCATGGCAAACTAGGTCAACACGGCCTCAACAGCAGCACCTCAGCTCGACCATATTCCCGCAGAGCTACTAGGACGAGACCACACGGGGACCACCCGACATCTTCTGACATTCTATTATTACTTTTCAGAATCTGTTAGGGATTGAACATTTTGTAATCATTTTACATTTCCCTTTTTATTTGTATTAGCCGCCACCCATTTTAGGGTTTTCTTTTCTTGTTTTCCTCAGTGGCTATATAAGCCAAACGATGTAAAGATACAGACAGCTTTTGATAATTTGAAAACCATTTTTCCCGAAAGTGAGCTCGTCTCTCTCTCGTTTCAGGTGGATTCCTGTGCAGGTTAGGTGGATTTCTAGCTCTTCTACCGGATTACGGTGTTAGTCTGATCATTCTCCTATAGATTACGGTGTTAATCTGTCCGCTTCTACCGGATTTCATTCAAAATTCGTCCATCCTTCACCTCGGATTCAGTTTACCTGAACCGTCCTTCACTCATCCGTTTCCCATTCCGCTGCGTTCTGCGTCACCAAGCTCAGTAAGCCCACGAGCAAGCCAAGCCCAATCTAATCCAATTATCGTAATTGGTTTTTCCATAAAAAGATTAGGCCCGCCCGTGGCATGGGGTACATTCCCACGAGACACGGACACGGGCATGGCTGGTCGGGCGACGGCGGCGCGCGCGTGTGTGTGCGCGTGTGGGAAAATATGTGCTACGCACATCAACTTATTTTCCCCTTAGGCTTGGTTGTGAACCTTAGTCTCACACTATAATAAATAAACCCAATCTCCAACTCCTCAACTTCCAATGTGGGATTGAGTATTTTAATACTCACCCACCATTGGAAACACCCAACTTTGAATGTCAATTTCTCATTCAATAATTAATGGAATTTAATAATTCTTTTTGTATATTAAAGCCCTCATATAGGACTATTAATCCCCACAAATAATCATCTCAAATGATAACATATTTAACTCATAAATATTTATCAAATTCCATTATAAGTTTTGATAAAACCCAAAAATTTTCCAACATTACCTTACTTTTGAGGGTACCAAATCAGCTATACGTCTCGTTTCATTGTCGACCGAGGGGTAATGAGGGGCAGAGAGGCATCCTGTTTTGTCGGAGTGGTATTTATGTCTTCCATGGAGTAAGGTTTGGAGGAGTCTCAATTGAAGGGCAGAAGTTAAGTTACCACCAAGGATGGGATCTGTCGTCCCATCGTGAACGCCAATTGTGGTGGCTGGTTTTCCACTAGAACTCCTCCGATGGATGACCCTCTGGTTGTCGGTCGTCGGTCTCTGATCCGGACGCTCGCGTGGTCCCTGCAAAGAGAAAACTGGGTCCTCCTGCTTGGCTCCTGTAAAACAAAGGTTAGTGGCCGCCAGTCGGTCATGACCAACGGGGCCTCCGATGCTTAAGTTAGTCTCTTGCTTTAGTGGAAAGATAGAAGGAAGAAAATTGAGGCCGGACGGTAGATGTCGGGGATCAGATCCCATGAACAGTACCCCCTAGGGGGTATTTATAGGAGAAGGTTGGCTTGGGCTCAAGATTGGCGCGTGGACCGCGTGTCGTGGGCTCCCTCGTGCGACCCTGGGCTCGAATGGTGCACGTGTTAAGCCAAATGGGAAGGTGCCTTTGGTGGGCCGGGTCGATCGTACGGACGAGGGACCCTCGAGTAGACGTTTGAGGCGCCTACAGTGGGGCATTGCCGGAGGAGGGACCCTTCACTAGAGAACCGGACGGCCGGGAGCGGCGACCTCGCTACGACGATAATGTTGATGTTCTACCGACCGGCGTGGTAGCCGGAGGTCAGTGCCCGTTCGGCCAACAAGTCCCAGAAAGCTTCCTTTGGGACGTATGTGGTATGTGTGCCGAATGGTACGTGCCGAAGGCCCATAATTCCGACGGATCGGGGTGCCGGAGGACTCTTAGGGCACACGAGTGAATCCAATGCAAAGTGACAGGGCCAGTTCCTCGAGGCCTAGATCTGGCCACTACAATAGCCCCTCAATCTTTCTCAACCTTGTTGGAAAAGATTGATTCCGGGATGTCGGACGCTTAGCTTCGGGGGAACGGTCTTCTCTGGGTCTACACTGACGTCACCTGATAAGTATGAGGGCAATAATTAAATATGGACGTCAGCGTATCGCCATGTGTCGGGCCCCGATTTTCCGATCAAACGGTCTGCCTCAGTATTTGCGAAACATAAATTAATACTGGACAGCTATGCTTCGTACCTGAGCGGGGCCTACAAATAGACTTTTGGGATAGGATGCTCGGAACTTACTTCTTGCGAAAAGGATCCTCCGGAGAGCTCCTTACCCTTCGGCAACTGCGCCCATACGACCAGCATAGATCAGGTGATCACTGTCCCTTCTTCTTCATCTAACTCCGACTCAGATTCACTGTTTCGGCTGACTTTGGAGGAGTTAACTCCTGATATTAGCTCAACAAAGTCCACTCTGACTGGATTTACTGCGCCGGAGGCTTCCACATTGAGGCAGCCCCAAAACATTGGCCGAACCAATAACGTCCGACACGTTTCGGATGAGAATGAACCAACTTTCGTAGCCCTGGGGGGCCGACCGAACAGGGCCTTAGGAGGGGCGATCAGGGCGTCAGGGGGAGATCGGCCATGCCCTTATCTGGAGTATTTTTGCGGGGGGAGGGGGGAGGTTGTCTGAATTTGAAGAGTTCTCCCGTCGGTTCGAGATCCCAGCTTCGGTGACTTACGTAGAAGTTGGCTCTGAGGTTACTTACTCGGCAGATCATGTGACGATTCCCCTGATGGCTGTGACTAAAGGGCAGTTGAAGATCCCATTCTACTCCTTCCTTCGAGAGTTCCTGTTTTCGTTCCATCTTGCTCCTAATCAACTGTCAGTGAATGGCTATCGGATTATAGGTTGCATCCGGGCATTGTGCGAGAGGGATGGTCTGGAATTTTTTGTGCCGGACCTGATGGGCTTGTTCTCTCTTTCTAGGAACCGAGCGTCTGGCAGGTACTTCTTTACTGTCCGAAAGCCGTATGGAGATGTTTTCACGAGGCTATTGGACTCAGAACGATGGGCAAACCTTCATCTCTAGTTGTTCGGTGATTATAATTTTGGTCCAGATAAGGAGCGTCGACACCCTTTGCCGACCAAAGAAGGCAATCATGGTAAGGGTCCGACGTTTAGTTTAGATCTTCTTGCGCTCAGCTCTGTCTTAACTTTGCTTTTCCTGTGCAAATGTGTCGACAATTTCCAAACAATTGAGAGAGATGGCGTCGGCTACCCAGATCGAGGCTCTGCTGAGGTGTGACGGCAGGGATGCCCCCACCCTTCTGGGATACGAGCCAATGTACCAGAGTTTCTTGGAGGCCCAGAAGGCGAGGGGAAAGAGGAAGGCGACGACAGAGCCAGTTGTGCGAGCCCCAGTCTGGAGGAGGAGGATTGTTCTCGAGTATTTTCAAGAGGCGTAGGTCGCCGCAGAATTAATGCAGGAGCAGCCTGAGGAAGTTGCTCCGGCAGACGGCACTCCTGTCAAGCCGGCGGATCCGTCGGAATTACTCCAGGTTAAGGAAGAGCCTGTTGACGATGAAGAGCTCCCGGAGCTTATGAGGTATACTACCACGCGACATCATCCCCTGCCTCCGGCTGATCCGGTCCCACCCCAGCCTCCGGCTGATCCGGTCCCACCCCAGCCTTGGGCTCCCAGCTATCGAAAGTATAATAGAGCGCCTGTCCTGATGACGGACAGTGTGAAAGCTGATTCGAGAGTCGCGCACCCCCTTCTCCGGGCGCTGCAGTTGCCGGAGGACATGAGGGCCTTACCGTCCAGAGTCGAGCAGATCTATGATCATGCCGGGACATGCCTTATAAAGGTACCGGTCACCCCCTTTTTGTTGGCTTTTCATTGGTGACTCCTTTCTGATAGTTTTCCGTAACGTTGCAGGCTTGCCAGAGCTTTGCCGGACTGTATAAATGCACCCAATCAATACTCCAGAAGTCGTACATCAAGGACCGTTGTTCCTATCAGATGGAGGCTAGTCTTGGGGCGGTGGAGTCCCAAAAGTACCTTCTCCTCCGGCAGATCCAGGAGGCTTTGCCAGAGCAGGCTCGGTTGAAAGAAATGATTGACGGAGGCCCCAGCGATGTCCGGCGGGCCGAAGAAGTCAGCGAAGAGAGGCCGAAGAAGGCCGTGGCTGAGGCGGATACTAAAGTATATACTGAAGGAGTCAAAGACACCGAAGAAGTGTACCGTCGTCAGGTGCATGAATTATGCCCCGGGGTTCACGAGGTCGACTTCAAATTAGGGTACAACTTAGCTTTTAGGGAAGCGTGGGAGAGAGCACTTGATGCCGTGGGGATGCCTGAAGATTCAATCTTCTGGTCCAATATATGTGTTCTGGAGCGTGAGGTTCCTCCCCTGGAGCTTCCGGAGAGGGAACCTGTAGTTGATTTGCTAGAGGTGCTCCAACCGGAGCATTCATAACCTTCATTTGTTCTATAAAATATAGTTAATGTAGAAAATTTAAATTTCTTTTGAAGTGTTTTACCTCTTTTCGGTAAGAGGATGCCAGGTTGTCTGGTCCGGGGCTTAGCCAAATAAAGATAAATTCCTTGATAGAGCTCCGGCGAGTAGCGACTAGGACGTCTGTTCATATAGTGATGGCTCCATCAGTATTAATGGTCCGGATCGATGCTGGACATATAGATATATATAACCCCGTAATGAGGGGGAGAGGTCCGGATTGCTACAGGATAATTTGAGATGTAGCCATATAATGAGGGAGAGAGGTCCGGATTGATGCCGGACGTATATAAGATAGCCCCATAGTGAGGGGGAGAGGTCCGGATTGATGCCGGATGTATATAAGATAGCCCCATAGTGAGGGGGGTTAGTCTTGAGGGGCCATATTCCAGATCCATAGGGTGGACGGCAGGTTGTAACCAAGCCCGAAGCTTACGCCTTCCGGAGCCACGATCTTTATTGCAGCGACCCGGCCAAGCCATACGGTCGGTCTTGAAGGATGGATGGACATCATAATCCAGAGCCATAGGGTGCCCGAAGCTTGCACCTGCCAGAGTCACGGTCTTCATTGCAGCGACCCGGTCAAGCCAGACGGTCGGCCTTGAGAGGTGGATGGACATCATAATCCAGAGCCATGGGGTAGTCGACAGGTTATAACCAAGCCCGAAGCTTGCGCCTACCAGAGCCTTGGGATGGACGACATGTTATAACCACGCCCGAAGCCTGCGCCTACCGGAGCCATAGGGATGGATGGACATCAAATCCAGAGCTATGGGGTGGATGGCAGGTTATAACCAAGCCCGAAGCTTGCGCCTGCCAGAGCCACAGGATGGACGGTAGGTTATAACCAAGCCCGAAGCTTGCGCCTACCGGAGCCATAGGAATGGATGGACATCAAATCTAGAGCCATGGGGTGGACGACAGTTTATAACCAAACCCGAAGCTTGCGCCTGCCGGAGCCACAGGATGGACGGAAGGTTATAACCAAGCCCGAAGCTTGCGCCTACCGGAGCCATAGGGATGGATGGACATCAAATCCAGAGGCATGGGGTGGACGATAGGTTATAACCAAGCCCGAAGCTTGCGTCTGCCGGAGCCACGGTCTTCATTGTAGCGACCCGGCCAAGCCAGACAGACGGTCTTCAAAGATGGATGGACATCAAATCCAGAGCCATAGGGTGGACGGCATGTTATAACCAAGCCCGAAGCTTGCACCTGCTGGAGCCACTGCGTGAACACCTGAGATAGAGACGAAAGGCACAAAGCAGGCAAAGATATGCGAAAATATAATCCATTGATCACCAAAGGAGAAAAGTTACAAAACTTGGGCTTAGACAAACCAGTCAGCCACTCTGGCGAGAAGATTGTCGGAGCGTGGAGCAGGTCAGGGGATGACGGGGACATTTTCATCGGCGTGAACAACGTTGGGTCGAGCTGCCGGAGTACTACGTCGATCGATCCATTTGTCATGGTGGCCCTGTCGGACCAAATGCTCCATGTAAGCTTTGAAGGGGAGGAAGGCCGTTGTGTAGTGGCCTTTCTCCCTATGATCGGAGCAGAAGGTCTTTTCGTTGGGATGATTCCCCCCGATCTTGTGGTCCGGCTCCCTGTAGAAGGGCTCATCCCTGATCTACTGGAGGACAATGTAAATAGGCTCTGTGAAGACTGTCGTCTCCGCCACGTAGTCCTCCGGTTTTTGCGCTCTTCTCTCTCCTGTCTTCACAATATTGATCTTCCTCCAATTATGTTGGACAGGGGTAGGCTTGGCTTGAGGCGCCCGGACGGAAGCACGCTCGGCCAGAAGATCCTCTAGCTGGCAGAATTTATCTATCATTTGCATGAGATCGTCCATGTTCTCCGCAAGATGAAGCATGAGCTCCCGGAGCATGAGACTCTCAGATTCTAAGCCCAGTTTGAAGGAGGAGGTGCAATCCCCTGGTCGCAGTCCTGGATGTCGTTGTAGAGCTCCCAATAACGGTCGGCATATTACCGGGGCATCTCTTCCAGATGCTTTCTAAGGCTGATTAGGGAATCAACCCCCTTCTTTGCCTTGTCGCTGGTGACGAAGCGAGCTAGGAAGGCCCGCTTCAAATCCCTGAAGCTCTGGATGGACTGGGATGGGAGCTTGTTGAACCAGAGTGAGTCCTGGGTGCCAAGGCTCGTTGGGAAGACCTTGCATAGGATGGCATCACTCGAAGAGTAGAGTTCCAAGATCTGTCGGAAGTAGATGAGATGGGTATAAGCATCAGTCTTCGGATCATACCTTGGAAATTTCGGCAGGCTGGTTCTAGAAGGGAGGGTGGCCGAATCGATAGTCTGAGAGAATGGAGAGACTGAGCTGCTCCAGGCGAGCATCAACAACGTGATAGGCCTGTCCGACTAAAACAGTCGGCTTGGTGGTCTCTCCGGTGGCGCCGATGCTCCCTATCGTCGTTGTTCGAGGCTGAAGAGCGATGACGGTGCCTCTCCTCTTCCCTGTGACGGTGGTGGGGCCTCTCCGTTGGGCGGCCAGTCTCCCATGGCACCGACAGCAAGTAATGGAGGTTACGCGGATGGACTTCAACGAATTCCCCCCTTCATACATGTACAGTGGGACGGGTGATATTCCTAAGGATCGTCCACTGGAGGGGGATTCGCGACGTCTGGGGCGCCGCCCGTCGTCTTCCTCCGGCCTGGCCGTCCTGACTTCCGACCACCCTCTTGCCCTTGCGCTCTCGGTCTTCCCTCGAACGGTGTCTGTTCGGCCTTCGTTCCGATGAGCGAGAGACTGAATCCGCAGCAACGGCAACTCTGGCGACCTGAACTTTTAGGAAGGCGATTTCTGCATCCTTCTCCTTGAGTATCCGGTCCATGACCGCTGCATAGGCTGAACCGAGCTCCGGCGTCAGTCCGAAGGGAGAAACAAAAAGCCCCAGGGAGGTGCGCTGAGGCGACTGAGGGGTAATGAGGGGCAGAGAGGCATCCTGGTTTGTCGGAGTGGTATTTATGTCTTCCATGGAGTAAGGTTTGGAGGAGTCTCAATTGAGGGGCAGAAGTTAAGTTACCACCAAGGATGGGATTTGCCGTCCCACCGTGAACGCCAATTGTGGTGGATGGTTTTCTACTAGAACTTCTCCGATGGATGACCCTCTGGTTGTCGGTCGTCGGTCTCTGATCCGGACGCTCGCGTGGTCCCTGCAAAGAGAAAACTAGGTCCTTCTACTTGGCTCTTGTAAAACAAAAGTTAGTGACCGCCAATCGGTTGTGACTAACGGGGCCTCCGATGCTTAAGTTAGTCTCTTGCTTTAGTGGAAAGATAGAAGGAAGGAAATTGAGGCCGGACGGTAGCTGTCGGGGATCAGATCCCATGAACAGTACCCCCTAGGGGGTATTTATCGGAGAAGGTTGGCTTGGAGCTCAAGATTGGAGCGTGGACCGCGCGTCTTGGGCTCCCTCGTGCGACCCTGGACCCGAATGGTGCACGTGTTAAGCCAAATGGGCCAGTGCCTTTGGTGGGCCGGGTCGGTCGTACGGACGAGGGACCCTCGAGTAGACGTTTGATGCGCCTGCAGTGGGGCATTGCCGGAGGAGGGACCCTCCGCTAGAGAACCGGTCGGTCGGGAGCGGTGACCTCGCTACGAGGATAATGTTGATGATCTACCGACCGGCGTGGTAGCCGGAGGTCAGCGCCCGTTCGGCCGACAAGTCCCAGAAAGCTTCTTTTGGGACGTATGTGGTATGTGTGCCGAATGGTACTTGCCGAAGGCCCATAATTCCGATGGATCGGGGTGCCAGAGGACTCTTAGGGCCCATGAGTGAATCCGATGGAAAGTGACAGGGCCGGTTCCTCGAGGCCTAGATCCGGCCACTACACAATCTATATCGCTTCAGTAGAACCACAATCCAGTGTTTCAATTGTTCTAACATTACAGTTCAAAACCTTACTCTAGTTTGAATGGGGTTTCCCATATCTTCCTTCCTGAATGGGTGCTATGTCCAGTGCATTTCAACCAACTTCTCCAGAAAGAAAATTCGTAAATTCAAATGGAATGTTTAGGAGTTCACCCAAAGGATATGAAGGGTATAACATTAGAAACAAATTTACACTACTTCAAAGCGTGGACTTTGGAACTTCAAAATCCAAGCTTTAGATTGGCTCCTCAAAGTAATAGCAGCGGCCTTTTAAGATTTGGAAACCCACTTTTCTGATATGGAAGAAGATCTCACATGCCTATCTATCTTTTGTCTGATCTCTAAAATCTTCTCGAAAATATTCAGTGAGAGATATATCAGTCTGAGGCAGAATCAGAGAGATCCAAATAGATGGAGTTAAGATCGAGTGAATGCGTTGCCTCCATGGATGTACCCGGTTTTAGAGAACCGCATAAAATCTTAGTCTTTTCGATATTTTGTGCCTGTTTGGATTTTGATTCTCGTAGCATACACTTCGAAAAGTACCCGAACAGGTATATACATAGAAATGTTATAGTATTACACACAAAATTTTCAATTTTCCATAGATGTCAACTATCTGTACCATCTGACTATTGTAATCACACTACACAGATTACATTAAGATAAATACAGATTGTGAGCCCTCACTAATATCTACAGTACAAGGAGGCTTATTGTTCCTTCCATTCACAAGATGAAGGGAGGTCTCAATTTACAGTATTCTGTAATAATTCCTCTACAATTTTTTTCCATGTTTGTCTAAACAGCCGATATACCCACACGTTCTAATTTTGGAAACTATACATCTGAGAGAATAGCTCAAGAGTAGGATCTGATCAATTTGAAGTTTTGGAAAGTTCGAGCTTTAAATAAGTTACTGAAGAGAAACCTCATTGCTGTCTCTTGAGGCGGATTCGATGAAGGATATGAATTCCTTTTAACGCGCAATGCTGTTTGTCCGATTTCTTGTCGAATCGTATCGATGGTTTTAGAATCAACTGGGTTCCCCGTCACATCCGTGACATAGAAAGTGTCTTCCGCTTTCCCCCCTTTTGTTGAAATTTCTGCACTTTTTATGCACAAACTGTTCTCCCTGAATATCCTTGTGATGTCTGAGAGAAGTCCAACGCGGTCTTCTGTGCATAGTTCAAGCTCCAGTCCCTGCTCAATGAAGAACACCAATTTAACCGTTCCGCAGGTATACTGTGCACATATTGGGTTAAATTAAATTCATCTTTTGTCTCAACAGAGTATATACCTCAGAGGCTCGTCTCTCAATGGCTGCTTCGAGACATTGGATAACCCGTTCTCGCTCAGCCTCCGAGCTTATAGGGACTCCATCAACGTGTCTGATATAGTATTCCTTCATCCGAAAAAAAGATGCTTTGTCAAATGATAGTTACGAAAGAAGACTCAGTAAAAAACATCCATACCTGAAAGGCTTCCATTCTCCCCGTGTGAACTACACCATGGAAGACAACATATTGCATGTCAGTCAGAGTGCACATAGTATCGAATAGGAGCTTTGGCCGATCCTTGGACCTCATAGTAATCACCGTGTAATCCTTCTCAAAACAATCGATTACTGACACGTTTGGTCTTAAACTCTTATCCACAACTCTACCGTGTTCTTCTCTCTCATTCCTTTCGTAGTCTCGATCATCAAACATAATTTGATGTAATCTCCTCTCCCTGTGCATGACCCCTGGGGGTGACAATGCCATTTTTGCGGTCTTTAAGTCATTATCCCCTCTAAGAACATTGCGGAGCAATTCTTTTATAGTTGAGAGCCGGTTTGGGTCGTTTATTGCGCATCCAGTGGAATCATCCGTGACATGAACTACCAACGCAGCTCTAGAATTGTGGGTCCATATCTCCGCATTTACCACGTTGCAACGAAGGTCAGCAAGAACCGCACAAACTTCAGACAACAAACCAGGCCTATCAGTACCAGCCAGTTCAATAGAGGTATGCTCTTCAGAAGGCATCACCCCAACAGTCCCTCTCAATGAGGGAAAAAAGAAGGAATCATTTTCAAGTGTCTGCAAAACGAAAGGTAACATAGGAAAAAGTTTTTTTCGTATCATTTTCTCTAAGAGAACAAAGTGTGTGAGACTGCACAAATTAGATTTGTGAGCTGAATCAAGAAAAAATTGCAAAAGACCAGATACCTTCTGAATGTAATCGATGACCCCTTCGTCTCTAATTTTATTCCCGTCTCGGTCGACCACGTTAAACACTGAAACATCAAATTTTGCAGAGAAGAAATAAGACACAATAGGATGCGGGTAAACCTGTAAAGTATTTCTCCATATTAATGGGTGAAGAATAAGAAACCATACCATCCATGAACCAACCCCCATCAGATGAGATATACGCCTTTGTAATAACGAGGTTCAAATCAGTAAGAACTTGTACAACTTCCAGGAGAATCCCGTGCTTGTTTACGCTATCAACCTAAAACGCATAGACCAACCAAAGCTAAGCCACATACTAAGATTCAAGCCCATTCAATTAGTTAAAAATTCTAGCCAATATGTTGGGAAAGCTGAAGGCCTAAGGTATACCTGGATAACAGTTGCATTTTTGCAAGTATCGTTATGAATTACAACTCTGCAACACCAAGACGCAAATCAGTATAACAACTACCATATAATACTCTTTTAACCTAAACCCAAAGAGGAGGAAAATCAGATTGTAAACTAGCTAAGGTTCCTGAAGAAAGGTCGAGCTTTATTAATTTTGAAGCACAGATCACACCAAATCACAACTTTGTACATCAATCAAGATGATTTGAAAATAAAAAGGGGAAGGTAAAAATGAAATTACTTGCAGATGATCCATAACATAAGAATCTTTAAAAAACAAGGAAGAAGCAGGAGGGGGAAGCAAGGAAAACTCTTTTTCTAGTAAAATACACAATTCACCTTACTGGAAAACCATTTCCAATACTAGAAAACCTAAAATATACAAGAAACAGAAAATCATATTCACACACACCCTTAAAAGCCTTTAAAACAATCTTTTATCCTCACTAAATATAAGCATAAATTTGAAATCCTAACAATATTTTTGGCTGTCAACCTGGAAATCAATAGCTTGGATAGAATTTCAGAATGGCTTCCAAATATTCTTTCCCAATAAGATTATAAATTCAAATTATAACAGCATACACACCAAACAAGCTCATTAAACCTCCCAATTTCTAAAAAGACAAATTCAGAGCCAAGAAACAGATCGATTTGGGAAAAAAACAAAAATTACGAGAAAAGAATACCTGGGTGGGTTCATTCTCCTGATAAGCTTAGCATACTCATCCATTTTTCTATAATTTCTCAAAAAATCCCAAAGGAACCCAACAATTTATATGAAGGGAAATATCAAAATTCACTCTCAACAAACCTCCAATATTTGAGGAGGACGAAGGGATAATATTTCAAGGCGAGAGAAGTGGTGGAATGAGAAGACTATAAAAAAGCACAAGTAAAAAGACCTTTTACTTTATATACCAATCAGTTAATTTGCCCGAGAATGCATGATATTTGTGGTGGCAATAGGTGATTGGCAATTATAGCTACCCAGAACAGATACTAATGGTGCCC
>NMUG010000225.1:0-25118 GCA_002855965.1 Monotropa hypopitys
TTACTGATTGTATTTTGGTTGCGATTGTTAGGTATAAACCGTTTTTGATCTGGGACCTGCAGCTTGTTGAAAAGTTTGAGATGATATTCGGGTCCTGCTATTTTGTAGATTTCAGGGGTTCGAACTTCAGAAAAGTGTGCAGTAGTAAGCAGACATGTGAGGTGCGTGGTTGTATATACGTTCTATCCTCTTTTCTGCTCCCATTGGAGATATCGGAGTCTTGGAGAGGGACTGTAACCTATATGTTTTGATGATATCCTCTCTTTTGTTTGTTTGTTTTGAAGTTTCTAATTTATGTTTTGAAGCCATCCATAGGATGTTAATATCATTTTGGGGAATTTTCTAGGGTTTCTTTCAATTGGTAGTACTCGTCTTGAAAACCAGCATTGCAAGTTGAGGGTGGTGAACAGCTTATATACATAAGACCGAGTTCATACTTTGGCGATGTTAAACACAAGATCGGTCCCATTACTTGAGTAGTCCAAGTTCGACCCTAATTTTGGTTGCCTACCTATTTTTGGTTATGGTACTTTATAATTACCATGATTCAATTCAAAGAAAACTCCTTTCATTTTTTTGAAACAAAATTTTCAATTAAGTCGTCACATTTTAATTTATTCAAATACTCATTTTCAATTGAGATAACAGTCAATACACTTTTGAATTTTGCAATGTACAAAACTATTCGGCCAGGCCATCTTGGCTAGACAAGGGCCAGACCAACATGGTCTGGGCCCACACGGGGCCTGCCAGGGGTATCCAGGATTGAACATTGAGGGGTGCCATATTTTTTTACCATTACCAAAAATTTAAAACGTACAAAAATTCCAACCAAACCAAGAAGGAAATAAATCATACCACGACTTTTGAACGAACGAGAATAATTTTCGTTTCTTGATTTTACATAGTTTGCAAGTATGAGTTAGAATGCACCAGAATTTATGTAAGCTCTTTGGATTTTATCACGTTAGCTAACATGATAATCGTATATACGTTTCTACAATCCTGGATCATGCTCTAGACAAGTAGTATCAATCTAAGATATTTTAACTCTTTGAGTGTTGATAGGAGAACTATCAACAATCGGAGAAACAACAATAAAGGGTGGAGATATTGACGTATCAACATGAGAAATCAATAATGGTGATTGCCTTCTGTTTAAAATCGACCGGTCCATCGAAATAAATATACCGGTCGGATTGAATTATTTTATTTTATTTTTTTCACTGAACCCACTGCTGAATCAACGGAGAGAAGACCCTTTGCGTCTTTCTCAAGAATCGATAAGACGACCAATCTCGGTACACTAAAACAAATCGACCGGTCTATTAAAGATTTTTACGTCTCTGCTCAAAAATCGTTTTTGAAATGAGAACCAATAATCTTAGATTTTCCTAACTACAACCACACACACAAACATGTCAATAAATCGAGTCTCCCTACAAACTTTTAGAATTGTAACAGAAAGTACTCCAAAAATTACCACAAGAGATAAAGTGGTAAATTACCTCGGATCGGTGGAGCTACGGTGTGCGGTTACAATGTCGAGATGCGTGGAGTGGAGAGATGGTGATGCACAGTTACAATGGCGAGGACTAGTAGCAGGGGCGGCACAACGCAGCTGCGTAGGTGTGGCGATCTGGCTGGGCAATTTGTGGGGCGGTGCATGCGCAACAGGGGGTGGGGCGGCGCAGGTGGAGAGATGCATAGATGGGTACACAATGTGCGGGACGGGGGAGAGAGAGAGAGAGATGGAGAGATGCAGATGTGCGGGGGGGAATGGGAAAGTGTGCCGCAATA
Source organism: Monotropa hypopitys (assembly GCA_002855965.1). NCBI lineage: Eukaryota > Viridiplantae > Streptophyta > Magnoliopsida > Ericales > Ericaceae > Monotropa > Monotropa hypopitys. The sequence goes on from NMUG010000225.1 coordinate 1,801, forward strand.
GGGTTTCTGAGTTTCAAACGATTCTTTGATTTTGATGAGTTTGGGGTGGCCGTGGCCCCCACCGGACCTCCCTGGATCCGCCCTTGGGGCCTGCATGAAAAATTTTATTTCGGGGTTTTGTTTAAAATATTATTTTATAATACCTTGTAAAAAATCAGTTCAATTGGATAATATATAAAATTTTCTTAATCGTTTGAATTTTATCCTGTAAAACTGTTTAAAACTGTGAATGAAAATTCAAACGATTAAGGAAAATTTATACATTATCTGATTGAACTAATTTTTTACAGGATATCATAAAATAATATTTTAAATAAAACTCCAAATTTGTATAGACCCCGTGTCTGGCCCTTGTTTGGCCGAATAGCATAATGCTTTTGCAATACTCCATCAATTGCTCTTCACTAACACTCACTTTTGAATTCTGTAGGAAACAAAAATCCAAAGATTGCTTCATACAGTTCTAATTTTTTAGATCGATCCTTAGAATGATGTAAGAACTTGCTCAATAATGTTAAAGAAATAAGTAATTCTAAAATTCTTCCAGTGATTTGACTGTCATCAACATCCTCTCCTACATCCTCATCAAATTATTATTTTTCCACAAATATCTTTTTTTTGGCAAACAAAGCTTTAAGTCGTAATTAATTAGGGTCGTCTACATGAATATATTTGTTTCATAGAATTCTATCAAGAGGATTGTGTTTTGTAATAGACAAAAACTTGGGTCTCTTCTAGCTATTATTTATAAGATTAATTTTTCTCTCCCTCCCCTGAGTGCCACCATCTATTAAAATTGTCACCATCTATTAAAATTGTCACGCTCCCGCCCCTATTATATAATTCTAATGACACTTCCAACACGTGACGCAACAATAACACCAACAAATCAACTTAGTAATTATTTTAGTGAAAATATACATCCACATTTCATTTAATCGAAATAAAATATTTCACAACTTGTAACAGAAACAAAAATAAACATAAGTTAATTCTTTACAAGTTTATCAACCATAAAAAGTGAGCATAATTTCTCTCATTGAAAACTAAAGAAAATCCTATAGGTAAACTACCGATCTAATGCCAAGCAAGGCTCCAACCTCACACAATGATAGTATTGGACCAATGTTGCCTTGCAAACCCGGAATTCACAATAGATTCCAAGAGTGTTCATGAAACATAATATTATTTGACTAAACACATAAACATTTGATAAATCTCATCGAGAACCAATCATAAATGATGAAAAGATCACAATAAGATGTCATTTAGAGGTTCGGATAACGCCATATAATACTTTACGTCTATTACATCCTAATATAATCAACGACTAAAAATCCACAAAAATATTCTCCAACTATTCAAGCCACAATAAGAATGCTTTAACATAAATATCAAAAACAATTTTAAATTGAACATATTACAAATTGAACAACTCACAATGATTCACGAAAAACAAGACTATTCCTTAGGTACCTCGGAAGAGTCTTCCTTATCACATGAAATAGTAAATTCATTAGCAATCATCAACAATATTAAACCTAAATGCATATGAAAATGTTTATGCATCATAAAATGTCATTTATTTGTCAATTAATTCTCTTTGACATTTCACCAAAAACATGACGTGCATAACATAAATCATGTTTTATTCTTCATAACTTATTGACCTCCTCAACCTATATTCCAACATAAATCCTAACATCATCCAATTACATGTAAATCTCCATTAAATTTCCTATTTATTCACAAAAACCGTTTTTTGGAAATATCATAATTCCATTTCTTCCTAAATTCATTATTATAGAACATAAGTCCCAACTCAAAGTAAAGGATAAGACCCTTAAAAACAACATGAAATCAACATTACAAAGATTATTCACCAATCTTATAGAGAAATTTAAGAGCAATTACCTTAAAATCTAGTTTATATGCGATTTAGAGACTCAAATCCTCCTTTTTCCCAAACACTACCGAACCTTTATTCTTATTCTTCTTCCATTGAGCCCCTTTTCTCTCTCAGACCTGAAATTGCCTTTATCTTTCTCTCTAAGTTTTGAACATAAATGTTGTAAATGAAATATATGTGTCAAAATTTTCCTTTTTTAATCTTGCCGAGAGACCAAAAAACAAAGGTTACCGATAACACCTTGACACACGTTATCGACAACCTGTGTTTCTAGCCTAAACATACCACTAGTTATCAATAACTTATGAAACATGTATTATTGATAATGCGATGATCTAAGCTTAAAATCCTTTCCAAGCCAAAAATTAACAATCATGGTTATAAGTAACCCCACTTCCCCCAACCCTTGGTGTCACACCTGTCTTATTTCATATTAAATTTAATTAATTAAAGAATATTAGAATATAGAGTAATAAGGGAGGTATAGTATTAAAATCTATGTTTAAGGGGAGTTAATTTAAGATTTAAATCATATTTAGAATATATTATGAATATAAGCAATTATTAAAGTATAAAATATAATACTTAATGGCTCATAAGGGTAATAATAGTTTTGGGGAGAGGTCAAAAGGGTCCTTATGCCTAAAATTTTTTAGGGTTAAGAGGAAGACACCCTAATTGTATTATAAGTGTATTAGTGTGTGCTTGAGAGAGATTAAAGAGAAAGAGGCAAGAGGGAGGCTAGAGAAGAAGATTGGACTTAAGGATTGAAGATCAATTCTTATATAGATTCATTATCAGCACAAGTAAGTTCGTATATTCGATTCTACAGTTTTATTTTGTGTAAAACTTGTGAGATTAGAGAGATTAATTAGACTAATCTCGTTTATAAGAAAATTCCTAGATCTAGTTCATAAAACCTTGAATCAAGGGTGAAATCATAGATTTAAAGGCCTAAATTGAAGTATGTCAACCATAAGGGTTAGGGAATGATCTTAGCAGGTATAGATTTAAAGGAAATTGGGTGAAAGATGTTGTAATCGAAGTATTTCATCATATAGTTCGTTCTTAGAGTTTGAAGGAGAGAAAATCAATTTCTATTGCTCGTGCACCGGTTGAAGTTCTAGTTGAACCGGTTCAATGTGCCTCTGATGGCTTAGCCTTGACGATAAGTTGCACTGGTTGAAAAGTGGTTGAACTGGTGCATGGAGTTTCTGGTTATATTGCATCAGTTGGAAGTATAGTTGAATCGATGCATGTAATGTGTGTTGGGCAGTTGGTTTAGTTGTATCGTTTGATATGTTCTGTTGTACCGGTGCAGGTAAAGTCTGTTGGGGGTGCTGGCCTGGTTGCATTGGTTGAGTGAAAACGGTGCACCGGTGCAACTGTGTGTTGTTCTTGTTGCACCGGTTGAGCATTTCTTGTGCACCGGTGCATAGACTCTTTGGGGGAAAGCCTTGGTTTAGTTGCATCGGTTGACAATTCTGGTGTACCGGTGCAAGAAGGTTTAGTTGGAAATTAAGTTAGGACCCTATGGTTTGATTTAGGGTTTTTGAGGATGATTTAAATATAGGTAACTACAAGTTCATTAAGCCTTATTTTATTGAAGAATTGGTATTGATTTGTTGTGTGAAATATAGGTGGTTTAAGCTTAGTTATGGGAGATGTTAGGAAGAGTTTTAAATTCACAATAAATAGATTATTACAGCTAACTATTCAATTAGTGATTTTATGAACTAAAAGTATACCCAATATTATCCTAACTTAGAAAAGTTGGACACGTGAGGAGCCAGACACTTCATCGACACCAAAGTAGATACTTCTCGTCGACTTCGTATATCGGTTGTTGATACCCAATTTTGACTCAACCTTATAAGTCAACAAATGGGTCAAACTAGATTCCAAACAGATCAAAACGCAGTTCCGGGATGTTAGGACTTCCCACAACCAACACCGACATCGTCCAGTGATGACACATCAATCAACAAACGTCGGTAAATTATTGAGGAACATTTACCCGAAGGCAGAATTTTTACCCAACGCGTGGTTCAAGACAAACAGTAATCGGACGTCCGACAAAGCTCCTATCTACATGCATTATGCTCCGGAATCAACAGAATTCCACATGAGCATCCAAAATTATGTTTATGAATGGAAAGTCGATAGCAATTTTGTTATGGAGAAGCCTGTGTGAAAACTGAATCCATCCGATCATTTTTCACTGTGACAGCGAACTGACATCGGAAATCGGCAAACAAAATTTCTACGGACATCATTTATAAAGTTAGACATTTCCTGTAGATTACATTCGACAAATGAAGAACGGTCCAAGGCATACACCCGAAGCCTCCACCTCCGTTTAAAGTAAAAGTGTTAGTTTCCAACGTTTTTACAAAAAATGTCTGGATTGACACCAAGATATTTTCTAAATTCATGATTCGACTTAAGGATCGCAGATATCTACTTCGAAATTTCAGAGACTAAGCTGAGCACAAGGTCGACCAAGCGTAAACTAACGTTCCAGATCAATTTCAGGACCCGAGAATGCTTTTATAAACTAAAATGTATTTTATTTTATTTTCATTTTTATTTTGGTCCGGATAAATGAGGTAATTCCCACCCAAAAGATCAGCCAAAATATCAAATCATCCTTTCCTACGCACTTCCCAATAAAAAATTCAGTGACTCAGCATGTCGCATCTATAGATGCGACATGGTTCAATTTATAAAACCCCCTCTTCTCCTCTTGGGAGAGGACCCTTGATCATTAAATCTCAATACTCTCACTCCAGAGCAAATCCTATCCGGGAAGAACCTCTTGTCAACTTTCAAAACCATTCCAAAATCATCCAAAAACCATTCCAAAATCCCTCCAAAATTCACAAAACCCTACTTCCTTCAAGAACATCTTTTGTTCTTGAAGAACACAACTCTCCAAGCCAATTTCCAGCCACCTATAAGCCAAATCATCAAGGCCAAACCTCCAAAAACCATCAACCTATCTACCAAAAATTCCCCAAATCAACCAAGCCTAGCCAAAGCTCTACCGAATTTTCCACAGAATTATGTTTTCTTTCTCTTTATTCTTTGAGCATTTTTCTCGGTATAAGGTTCTAAATTATAGTTTAGTATTAGTATTAGTTTTAATTCGGATACAATACTTCATTATACTTTACAGAATCTACCGTTAGAAAATTTGCTTTCGAAGTATAATTAGTCAAGGTAAATAAAGAAAACAATTTTGCATCTTTATTTTTACTTATTTTATTTTTTTCTTCTTCTTTTCTTCGCTGCGATGTAAGCATCAAAGCGGCAAAAACGATTTCATAATTTATCCTGGTAAAAGTTGGCACATGTATGGGTAAACCTACTTTGTTGCCGCCTGCGAGAAAATTATAAAAATATTTTTTCTACCTAGCTAATATGTAAACACTTAAATAAAAAATGACGACCATTCATGACTTTTTCCTCGTTAGAATTTGACACATGCAAGGCTATGCCTGCTCCAATGTCACATACGAGAAAAATATGAATACGTCTTTGTCCCCCCAAATATAAAAAAATATGTATATTGGCTCGTATGCCGTTTTTCTTTTTATTCAAAGATGGGTCTTTCTGTAACACTCCCAAATTTTAAAGTATATTTTTTTTGAGAAGTGTTAAATGTAGGTAACGAGTATCCAAACAAAAGGATAAAGAACTAACACATACTACGCTACCCACATGCTAGAATTATTACAATACTCTGCTTAAAATGAAATCCAAATAAATGATGCGAATAGAGTTTTATAACACAACCCTATATAATAGTGCATCAACTAAAAGAGAAAGGGCCAAAATGGGATTTTATATGATAATCCCGTACAAGGCGGCCAACAGAAAAGAAAAGAAGTGCTGAAGCTGAAAAGTAAGGCAACCTATTATCTAATGTCCAGTCGAGCTCCAAGTCCAATAAAGAATCCCGTAGTCACTTCAAGTCAAGGAGGAAAGGTCCTACAAAAGTAGAGGGTCAGGCACTACCGCCCAGTAGAGATAATCTATCTCCCAACATCTATGATATTGGGATGAACGTGTGTGATCATGCAAAAAATGTAAATGACACAATGCAATAGATCTCATTATATTTTAAAACATTTCCTTTTCTTTCAATATTCACATTGACTCATCGTAGAGCAAAGTAGTAAAACACTGTGTCTGACCAAGACTCGAAAGTGAAGTACTAAATATCCAACCTCTACTAAAACAGTTGCATAGACAAGGACAAAGGGAATTATGTTTAAGTGTCGACTCACACTAAGTAAAAGACTCGTTTTCCGTTATACAAACATGTTCCAATTCCCATTACATACCAAGCTTCACTTGTATTCCGTTTCCATGTCTTCTAGTAGGAGCAAGGAAAATATCAATCACAACCACGGAGTATCGGCTAGTTCCGCATCAGGGCTCGTCAACCCCTTATCGTGTAGTTCTTATTTTCCCCGACTCACCAGCAAGGTCCACTCAAACCTCCATTGCGCAATGTCGTGTGCCACTCTAAACAGTGACCCAAGGTAAGCAACCCGAATCATAGTCACTCATCAGTATCCAATCCCTCCTATAGAGTACAAGGGCCAAGCCACAATATCAATTCCATTTTCCGTATGACCTAGAGCATATTTCCTCCTAGTCAACTTAGTATTCCAAAAGTGACGTTCATTTTATTTCTTTCAATACATTCCGTTTATTCACAAAACGTCCATTTCCAAAACATTTTTGTTTACTTCACAAAACATATCAGTCGCTCGCAAATCGTTCCATTATTCCCCAAACACATCCTTTTGTTCACAAAACGTTCTTCGATTCATTACAAAAACGTGTCACGACTATGTTTTAATCCACAGACCTCCCAAGGAGTGTCCAAAACAAGTATTTTCCCCAATTAAATTTATTAAATTGACAATAACGCATTCTCATCAAATTGGGGCTTTTCGAGATTTGACTAGGAATCGAACGATTAATCTCCTAGGGAATGTGTAGAGATCCTAGATCACGTGTATACGATACCAATTGACTCGAACAACAACCAACGACATCAATTTTATACAAACATCTAAATCGACGAGTTTACCTATCGCAAGGGGAAAATAAGGATACCAACATTACAAACGAGAGGGATAAAAAACTCTACCTTAGCCAGAGCTCCAGTGACACTCGCCGGAAAAGTTGCTGGAAAACCTCCATGACCGCCGGAGTGAACCAAGCCTGCCACCGCGAAGCTCTCGCAATGCTCTACAACGTTAAGGCAGATGAAAACCTTAGACGAGCAACCAATCGGAAACCTAGGGTTTTGGAGAGAAAAAAAACTTACCGATCCGAGGCGATCTAAGTACATCATCGCGAAGAGTGAAGCGTGGGGAATGCCGTTAATGCCTCGTATTTCTCCCAAAACCCCATGGATCGTCCACAAACAAAGAGAGAAGGGAGAGGAGAGGGAGAGAAGAGGGGGGTAGAGAGAGGTAGTGGTTTCGTTCAAGGGTTGAATATATAGGACCCCTAGGCAAAATGACATTTTTCCCTTAATGATGTTGTCCAAACAGCAGTTGCACCGGTGCACTCAAAACCTGCATCAATGCAACCCTTTCCCAGAGTACTGAAATCCACCCGTTACACCGGTGCAACAAACTCTACACCGATGCAACCCCTTCTTGCACCGATGCAAACCAAAGTTGCACCGATGCAAACTTGCATCAGAAGGAGGCAGTGTGCTTGAAATAGCATCTGTACCGGTACAGCACCAACCTGCACCGATGCACCTGAAGTCCCAGACCAACAGAACCTTCTTGCATTGGTCTTGCACTGATGCAAGACCAAAATGAACCCCTACACCGGTGGACCAAAGGACTGCACCGATGCAACATACCTTAGAACTTGAAATTGGCTGTTAGGGAGGTCTTTAACCATCCCAACACGCCCGGGATCAATCCAAAAAAGTCTAAAAGGTTCCAACGAGACTTCCAAGCGATACATTCGCATTAGATACGATGAAATGAATGCTTTAGGTATCCCATAACTTATTTTTAGGCGAATTTCTAACGAATTTCATATCAAAATGACTTCAAATCGAGTTAAAAATTTACGGAGTGTGACAAACTACCCTCCTTACAAAAATTTCATCCTCGAAATTTTCCAAGGTAGAAGAATCGGGACACAACGCCATGAAGAGAACGCCGCCCGATGCACCAAACACTTGAATGAATTCGCAAAGAGAACCGGCAGCAACAACAAGGATGTTTCCAACCGAAACAACTCCACCAACAAACCCGCAATGCCAAAAGAGATCCGTAATTGACAACGATTTCGCCCAAAGAAAATGCCCAACAACAATTGCAATCCGAATAGTCCAACAAACTTCCCTTAGAGCGCAACGCGTCGCAAAGTAAAGAGTACGTCACAAAACTAACATGCCAAGGAAGAACTGATATTACACAAACAAAATTGTCCTCAAGAGAGAGTCAATAATTTCCAAAGAAATGGTTTTTGCGCAACCATAGGTTCCCAAACCGATCAAATAAGCAAGAAACACGCATTTTCAAACAAGAATTGCGATACGGAGGTTAAACCGCAAGAATATTGCCCCGAAAAATTTCAAAACAATTCCACAAAATTCTAGAACATGCCACGGCACAATGTGGATATGCCGGGAAAATTCCCAAGTGCCGAAACGCCAAGGATACGAGGGGATATGACATGGATATGCCGACACGCGAAGGATACGCCTAGGATACGCCGACACGCCAAGGATACGCCAAAGACACGCCGATATGCCAAGGACACGTCGAGGACACACCGATACGGCAAGGATATGCTGCGGACACACCGATACGACAAGGATATGCCGAGGACACACCGATACGGTAAGGATACGCTGAGGACACACCGATATAGCACCGACACACAGATACGATACGGACACGATACGGATACTCCGATTTTTTCCAAATTTTCTGAAAAATAAAGTAATGGTTTTCGACTACTGCAAAGAAGTTCACAACGACTTTATCACCACGAATGCTCAAAACAACCCCAAAATAGGTTTCTAAACAAGGTAGGAACAATCCAACCAATACGAAACAGGCTTTGAAAGCAAGACAAGTCACAAGGGATGGTCACACAACAACCGTGCCACCCGAATCACACCAAACCACCACAACGCCACCAAGTGAAGAACTCAACAACCAAAATCTCACAAACTAACCCGCACACACCTAGCGCAGTACCAAAATGACTAAGAAGTTCGATTTGAGGTGTGCTGACCAGTCACATTCTCAAACAATCCTTCATGGTCATTCCTACACCACATGACATGGGCTACGCACACCGATCATGACAAACATCACGACAATCCAAGTAGGTGCAGTCAACTTCAAAAAGGCACATCTTTTCTATCCCAACACTCAGAACACAACTGCACAACACAAAAGCAATGTTACCTCACTGATCACACCAACCATAACCCAACCAATCAACACACTCTCAAAACAAATCCCCAACAGAGTACAACATTGTAGAATAGAAGTGTCCAAACGCAAATCAACACGGCGCCAACGGATATGACAACAATTCGGATTCACACGAAGACATGACGAACAAGAGCGAATGCAAGAATGCAACCCGCAAGACAACGATGCGCCAAGCAAGGATATAATTCATGACAACAAGATTATGCGAGATAGATGATTCTCTACGCACGAGAAGAATGCCGCATCACCATCTCAACACGCGCCGAGACTGAAGACACTTTACGAGCAATTGAAAGAAAGGTGGTCAAACTCAGCTACAACACCACAAGAAGGGAACAAGGGACAAGAAGGTTTCTCAAACAATGCACAGCTTCCGCAATTGCCACCAAGTGCCAGGCGAGAACTATGAGAAGTCAATCGCACATGACCACGAATCTAGGAATCCTATTAACAACCAGGATAAGGCACAAGCGCCCACTGACCCAAGAGAGCTAAAGAGTCAACAAACCACCAAGGACGGCATCCACTCACCGATCCTGCAAAGGTTAAGCAAGGAGGAATTTCAAATGCCGAGAAAGAGAGACACCTGGCCAGCCACATTCCACAATCAAGAAGAAGTGAAAGAATTACCCAAGACACAATGCACCTTCTATAACCTTATGCCAGACTAAGAAAGTAAACTCTACTCTCATCTTCAAATCCCAAACCAAACACATAAGTCATCTCGAGCCATCCATTAGGATATCCCCAAGTGCATCAAACACTAACTCTCCAAGTTCCAAAATCCAAACACTCATCTTTCGATCCCAACAACCCAAGCGAACACGCTAACATTGTCACAAGGTATCATTCATTCAACCCAAACCATTCTTTCCTCTCAAAATAATGACTTCAAGTCAAATCCGCATTCCAACTATAAATTCCCAAGTAAGATCACCACATTCCCATTTCTCACCCAAAACCACTTCCAGGAAAATCAGAAGATAGCCATACACGCACTATCACTCCAAAACATTAAGAAAGAATTAAAATTCTTAAACCACTTTCCCAACTTGACACAATACGCAATGCTATGCCAGGTAAATACCAAAGTACCCCGAAACAAGTCTAACACCCAAATCACCCAACAAGCCCAAACAACCAACCGAGACGAATCCAACACAAGTCTATCATCCAAGTCATTCCACAAACCAACCAACCAACTAACCAAAGAACCACTAACCACTATGGACCAACATAATTCTAGCCCTTTCCAAAAGACCCAAAGTCACAACTCAATACTACCACACGAACAAGATACCATACTCAAATTCCTTCATCCTTCTCTCTCCACCAAGGAGTAACCGCAACCGTGAAGTATTAAGTCCCACACAGCCCTCAAGGGACCTCAAACCATAAGTCGAGACTAACTCTCGTATCAACTAAGGGTAGAGCACTACTAACACTAACATCAACCCTTTGGTACTAGTCTACAAGGGGAACCTACTAGCCCAAGGATACTTCACGTCCCAAGTGAACCACACACAATCTCTGTCATGACAAGGTCTTACCACATTAAGTCATCCTCACTTCCCAAGAAGTTACAATCGCAAGATCGCCAAGTGCTAACACATCAAGAAGCAACCACCAATCACAATATCACAAGCAAGGTCATTCTAAGGTTCCACAACTTGCACAAGGATCAGAACATGACAGGGAGACTAAATCAATCCTAAAGGTGCAAACGACAGACTCCAATGATCAATGCCACAAGGCGAAATAGAATTCAAGGCTCAATCGCAAGAGCACTACAACTTCTTAGTCGCAGAAACAACTATCAAACAGATCACCAAGAGGAAAGACATCACTCTTATAAGGAGGATCCAACAACAACTTCGTCTAAGATCAAAAGGGGGAACTCAAGGAATGATCATTCAACCATACGCAAGATCATCATCCTCACTAGGAGGGCAAAGGAGAACCAATCAACGATTGCCTCAAAGTCCGCCATCCACCACTAAAGATAGGCATCGAAAGCCACGATGACAACAAGGAGAAATCCACTTCCTACGAGGGAACAAGCTCGATAAGCCACCATTACAGCCACCTATGATCGATATCGAGGAAAAAGAAGCCAAATTACTACCATAGTTATCGAAGAAACTCATTTACACTCTAAGGACAAGGAACTCGAAATAGTTCACTAAGCCAGAGTAGGAATCACCACTATTACCCAGAAGATACTACCAGAATAAACAAGTCCAATATCAACAAGATCATCTAAAAATTGCCAAGACAGGCTCAAAAGTCACCACAAGATAGACATGAATTTGCTCGAAATTTCGAAGGGACAACAACAAGAACAACTCGAAGGAGTAGACACCACAAATTTCCAAACCATTTTATTAATTCGAGTTATAAAAACTTGTTGTTTTATGAGATCTATATAATGCACACACATTCAATGCCTAGATACACATGCCATGCACCCTAAATGCAATCTCTCAGAGCTACATAAAAGAAACGGTGCGCTCATTGAGACTAAAAGTCTCACCCAAAGTACTAGGTAAATCAAAACGAGCTCTCTGATACCAACTGTAACACTCCCAAATTTTGAAGTATATTTTTTTTGAGAAGTGTTAAATGTAGGTAACGAGTATCCAAACAAAAGGGTAAAGAACTAACACACATACTACACTACCCATATGATAGAATTATCACAATTCTCTGCTTAAAATGAAATACAAATAAATGATGCGAATAGGGTTTTATAATACAACCCTGTACAACAGTGCATCAACAAAAAGAGAAAGGGCTAAAATGGAATTTTATATGATAATCCCATACAAGACATCCAACAGAAAAGAAAAGAAGTGCTGAAGCTGAAAAGTACGGCAACCTATCATCTACTATCCAGTCCAGCTCCAAGTCCAATAAAGGATCCTACAGTCACTCGAAGTAAAGGAGGAAAGGTCCTACAAAAGTAGAGGGTCAGACATCAACACCTGGTAGAGATAATCTATCTCCCAACGTCTATAATATTGGGGTGAACGTGTGTGATCATGCAAAGAATATAAATGATACAATACAATGGATCTCATTATATTTTAAAACATTTTCTTTTCATTCAATATCCACATTGACTCATCGTAGAGAAAAGTAGTAAAACACTGTGTCTAACCAAGACTCGAAAGTGAAGTACTAAATATCCAACCTCTACTAAAACAATTGCCTAGACAAGGACAAAGTGAATTATGTTTAAGTATCGACTCACACTAAGTAAAAGACTCATTTTCCGTTATACAAACATGTTCCAATTCCCATTACATACCAAGCTTCACTTGTATTCCGTTTCCATGTCTTCCAGTAGGAGCAAGGCAAATATCAATCACAACCACGGAGTATCGGCTAGTTCCGCATCAGGGCTCGTCAACCCCTTATCGTGTAGTTCTTATTTTCCCCGACTCACCGGCAAGGTCCACTCAAACCTCCATTGCGCAATGTCGTGTGCCACTCTAAACAGTGACCCAAGGTAAGCAACCCGAATCATAGTCACTCATCAGTATCCAATCCCTCCTATAGAGTACAAGGGCCAAGCCACAATATCAATTCCATTTTCCGTATGACTTAGGGCATATTTTCTCCTAGTCAACTTAGTATTCCAAAAGTGACGTTCATTTCATTCCTTTTAATACATTCCGTTTATTCATAAAACGTCCATTTCCAAAACATTTCCGTTTACTTCACAAAATGTGTCAATCGCTCGCAAATCATTCCATTATTCCCCAAACACTTCCTTTTGTTCACAAAACATTCCATTTGTTTGATTCGTTACAAAAACGTGTTACGACTACGTTTTAATCCACAGACCTCCCAAAGAGTGTCCAAAACAAGTATTTCCCCAATTAAATTTATTAAATTGACAACAACGCATTCTCATCAAATTGTGGCTTTTCGAGATTTGACTAAGAAGCGAACGATTAATCTCCTAGGGAATGCGTAGAGACCCTAGACCACGTGTATACAATACCAATTGACGCGAACAACAACCAATGACATCAATTTCATACAAACATCTAAATCGATGAGTTTACCTACGATCGCAAGGGGAAAATAAGGATACCAACATTACAAATGAGAGGGATAGAAAACTCTACCTGAGCCAGAGCTTCGGTGACACTCGCCGAAAAAGTCGCTGGAAAACCTCCATGACCACCGGAGTGAACCAAACCCGCCACCACGAAGCTCTCGCAATGCTCTACAATGTTAAGGAGGACCAAAACCTTAGACGAGCAACCAATCGGAAACCTAGGGTTTTGGAGAGAAGAAAAACTTACCGATCCGAGGCAATCCAAGTACATCATCGCGAAGAGGGGAGCGCGGGGAACGCCGTTAATGCCTCGTGTTTCGCCCAAAACCCCATGGATCGTCCACAAACGAAGAGAGAAGGGAGAGGGAGAGAAGGGAGAGGGAGAGAAGAGGGAGGTAGAGAGAGGGAGTGGTGTGAAAAATAGGGCAAGACTGCCCAAAATCGTTCAAGGGTTGAATATATAGGACCCCTAGGCAAAATGACATTTTGCCCTTAATGATGTTGTCCAAACAGCAGTTGCACAGGACGATTTGATGCTTCGTGAATTTCTGTTGGTTGCAAATCAAATCTTTTTGATTCGATTTGTTTTTGGAAACCCAGATTGAATAGTCGAATTGCCCAGATTCTGTGTTTTTGTATATGCTGCGATTTGAAATATGGAAACCCGAGCTTCGATTTCTTGCTTCTTCGATTTTTGGAAACCCAACTGATTTGAGTCCATCGAAGAACCTCGGATCGATTTAGTTTGATTATGGAAACATGGTTTGAAACCTTCTGCGATTTTGGGAAAATTTGTAAACCCAGTGATTTTGATTTGCTGGAACCCTCGTCTGCTCTGATTTTGGAAACTTGGTTTCGAATTTCTGCGATTGTATTTGATTTTCAGGAACTTGCCATGGATTCAAAATTGAGCTTGATCTTCTGTAATTGAAGATACGATTTTGGAAACCTTCGCGCAATTCTTTGAACTTGATGATCTGCTGTGGTTTTGGATTTTTAGTAAACCCAGAAATTGATTTTTCGGAATCTTGTCACTGTGTAAATCGATTTGGTGCTGTAGATCCGATTTTGGAAGGTGAAGCTTGCTGCGATTTTGTATTGCCACGAATATTTTGCAGATCGAACATGCTGCCCCATTCGAAATTTCGGAAACCCATCAATTTGGAAATCAAGTTTGTGCAGTCTGTATGTTATCGAAGAAGCTGTTCATTTTGGAAACTTTTGGGAATTTCGCTTGACGAGTTCGCTTGAGCGAGACCCAATTCGCTTGAGCGAGACGGGATTCGCTTGAGCGATTGGATCACTTTCGTTTGAGCGGGACTGGTTTCGCTTGAGCAATTCTATATCTTTCGCTTGAACGGCTGCAGGTTCGCTTGGGCTGATTCAAATTATGATTGGGCTTGTGCTCTTTGGCTAATTTAAATCCTGCAAATCAATTTAAATGTTATCATTTCTTATAAAAAAATCTAATTATTAAATTTGTAAACTTTATAAGCGTTAAATTGAATTTAAAAAGATTTATAAAATAAAACTCATATCCAATAAATATTTCTTAAATATCATACTATAACCTAAAAATAATTTAATTAATTTTCAATTAATAAATTAAATTTTCTTGAAAATTCATTGAATTTAAATAACTAACATGAGTTATTCCAAATAAGACGAAAGTCCAACATTTTTAATTATTCGTCCCAGAAATTAGCCAACACTAAAAATACTAACAGTTCTAACTCCTCCTTGAGTTATTGAGTTTCCTTAGATTGTTAGGAGATGAGTGTTATTCCTCTCAGTGAAGCTGAAAATATATTAGCGGTTGTGCACTGGAGTGCCTGACTTTCTTGAGATTTGTGGTGTAGCTTCCGTTGTTCAGTTGATTTGAGGATTTCCTTGTGGCTTTTAGGCTTATTTCTTCGTAGGAAGCGGATTCTTGTTGTTATCGTTGTGGCTTTTGAGCCTATCTTCAGTGGCGGATGATGGACCTTGTGGCAATTAATCGATTGATTTTTGTTGCTCTCCTAGTGAGGATGATGATTAGGTGTACGTTTGGATGACCTTTCCTTGATTTCTTGTTCTTGTGGTCTTTGATGAACACCTTGTGCGATACTCTTGGTAGACGAATGTGATTCCTCTTCACGTGATTGTGTTGATAGTCATTCTTGCAATTGGGAAGTTGTAGTGCTCTTGCGATTGAGCCTTAAATTCTATTTCACTTCGTGACAGTGATTGTTAGAGCTTGTCGTTTGCACCTTTAAAGTTGATTGTCTCTTCGTGGTCGAGCCTTGACTTCAACTCCAGTGATGTGGTAGGCTTCTCATTGGATAGTCTCGTGGTTGATGATTGTTTACCTTTGGGATTGATTGGGTCTCCCTAGTGTGTCTAGTTCTTTGTGCGAGTTGTAAAATCTCGGTATGGCCTTGCATGTTGGATTGTGACTAGTAATTGCTCATTGATGTATTAGCACTTAGTGATCTAGGGGTTGTGTTAATACCGTAGGGTGGTAAGACCTTGTGGTGACAGAGAATATATATGGTTAACTTGGGTGTGAAGTATTCATGGGTTGGTAGGTTCTTCTTGCGGGTTAGTACCAAGTGGTTGATGTCGGTAACATTCTACGTTTGCTTGATGTGAGTGCCAGTTTTGACTTGTGGTTTGAGGTTGCTTGAGGAATTGCATTGAACTTGGTACCTTGTGGTTGCGATTACTTCTTGAGTGAAAAAGAAGAATGAAGAAAGTTAAGCGTGGTATCTTATTCTTATAGCAGCTTCGAGTTTGTGGTTCGAGGTCTTTCGGAAGAGACTGGATTTGTGTGGGTCCCTTGACAGTTAGTTGGTTGTTGGTTATTTGAGTTGTGGAACGGCTTGTGAGATATACTTGTGTTGGATTCGTCATGGTTGGTTGTTTGGGCGTGCTGGGTGATTTGAGTGTTAGACTTGTTTCGGGGTACTTTGGTGTTTACCCGGCATAGCATTGCGTACTGTGACAATTTGGGAAATTGGTTTGAGGATTTCAGTTCTCTCTTGTTGCTTTGGAGTGACAGTGCTTGTGTGATAACCTTATAGTTTCCTGGAAGTAGTATTTGGACTTCTTCCCTTATTGAATGATAAAGTGGAGAGTAAATAATTTTGGTTGAGAGATAGAAGTGTGATGGTCTTGCTTGGTGATTTAGAGTCTTGGTATGTGGACTTGAGTTTGAAGTCATTGTTTTGGAAGAGAGGAATGATTGGGTTAGTGGTTTGAGGTATCGTGTAACTGATTGGGACTTGAAGACGAGAGTTAGAGTTGCTCTCTCATTTCGGTATGAGGTTATAGGAGCTGAATTGTGATTGGTTGATTTTTTCACTTTGTCTTGGTTACGGAATGTGGTTGGCAGTGTGTCTCTCTTTCTCGGCATTTGATATCCCTCCTTTCTTAACCTTTGCGGATCAGTGAGTGGATGACGTCCTTGGTGGCTTGTTGATTCTTCGGCTCACTTGGGTTAGTGTGCACTTGTGCCTTATCCTGGTCATTCTAGGATTCCTAGATTCGTGGCCTTGTGCGATTGGCTTCTCGTAGTTCTCGTCTGGCACTTGGTGGCGATTGTGGAACCTGTGCATTGTTTGGGAAATCTTTTTGTTCCTTGTTCCCTTGACGTCCGGATTGAGCTGCGGAGGTTCAAGGAGACCGCGTGGCTAGCCCGGCTTGGATCCTTCGGGTGTCCGGTGAAACTGCTTTGGTTGCTGAAGGACACATGATGAACCGTCGGTTCTGACCTTTAGCTGCAGTGCTGTGCCAGAGGTCCGTGAGGCTGACGACCCTAGATTGCTCTATGATAGGTGAATAGGGTCCGGATTACTGGATTGGTCTGACTGAGAGGATTTGGCCCGAGAGAAAGGGTGGTCCGGCTACCACAGTCTCAATTCGAATTTTCGTCCAATGCATGTTTTGGCCAAGAATTTGATATGGTTTTCATTTGGGATTTATGGAAAGTGGTTCATATATCGTACTCTTCAATATGTATACGACAGAGATTTTTGGACTCGAGTTTTAAATGATTCGCATACTCTATCAACAACTAAAGGGTATATAGAATCTCATCGATGATGGATCGAATATTGGAGATAATTGTGAATTATTGTGTCTCTCTTCTGAGTGAGAATTCCCTTTAGAGTGTTTGAGTATGAAAATTTTGTCGACTTTATCAGAGTAAGAAGTTTGTCTTGAAAGTTGTTTCAACAAGCCGTGCCAACTCGAAGATCAATTAGGACTTTGTTTTTGGTTGTAACATTGGATAAGGGATAATATGTAAGGCTAGGTTATCTAAAGATGAGCATTTAGTAGTCTTAGGTTGCACGCAGAACTGTTCCCTTTTCTGCTTTGATGATTCTCCTTCTATCGTTTGTCTTCTTTGAACATGGAGTTTATAAATTCGAAACCCTTCTTGCATCTCGCTGGGTTTATCCCATAAATATTCTTGGTCCTTTCTATTTTTAGATTTGATTTCTGCATTTTGATATAGCCCCCTTCGAGTGATTTTATACGATTTTTTGCTTTTGGTCACATCCCCCTTTTAGGTTTTGTTTATGACTGATTTTTTGTTCCATTTTTTCCACAGTCCTCTCTTGAGTTTTGACTGTGCTGGATTTTCTATTTTTTCTATAGCTCCCTTTCGAGTTTTGACTATACTGGAATTTTGTTCCCTTTTTTCCACAGCCAATAATGGGGGCATGTTCTGACAAGAACTTTCAAGATTCAAGGTTGTGAGATAGAAGTACATCTTCTTCTACCACGGCTTGAAGTCAACACCCTTGAACTTTTTGAGTTTGTCAGTATGACTGAATGGAACATTAGACACCGTAGAGGGGATGCCACTATCATAGGTGGAGTTCCATTTCTATTTCCAACTTGAGTTTCATTTCAAGTTGACATTTTTTTACTGAAAATAAGAACCCAACAATAATCAATAACAGATTATATCCAAAGATAGACAAATTATAGCATAGTCCAACAATCTAAAATTTTGGACAAGAATAGTCTATCACCCGCCTTTACCAAATGTACCCTGGGGTCTTAGGGACTCGCCCCTGGTGGGGGGTTCCAAGGGGACCGTGTCCCCATTGACGGGGGTCCAGGAGGCAGCGCTCCAGCGGCAGGAGTTTGAGAGAAGTGCCCTCAACGGTATGCACAGTTCTCTATACGAGAGACTATTGTCGAGACAAATACTCTTCAGCCATACTGGGGAACATAATAGCTGAACAGGTTAATGTCGCACAAGGAATTTCCAAGAAGGGCAGCTAAGCAGAGCATAGCTGCACAAGGCATCTACCACACAAGGTATCTGCCGCACAAGGCACAACCGGATAGAGCATAGCTGAGCAAAGCATAGCTGCACAGAGCATAGTCGAGCAAAGAATAGCCGAGCAAAGCATAGCCACATAGAGCATAGCCGAGCAAAGTATAGGCTGTGTAGAGCTATTGTTGAGTAGAGCTTAGCTGAGCAAAGCAAAGCAGAGCAGAGTAGTTGCTCAGCAGACCTTAGCTAAGCAGAGTAGAGTTGAACAAACTTTAGATGAACAGAGCAGAGCTGATCTGATATCGAGCAGTGCCAAGGCAAAATCCAAGTAGACTACTCTAGAGGCCTTATCAGGTCAGATAACCATTATGACTGACCGCGCACAATCATAGCCAACCAAGATAGTCTCAGTCGTGCACGACTAAATATATTTGCATAGACACTAATTTTTTCTACATAGGAGAGGTCATTCCAGCATAGGAAAACATATTACCATGCTAAGGAAAAGTAGACCCGAGTAGGGACACTAGGTGTCGAGCTCAGCACAACAGGTGCCGAGTAGAGAAAACCAGTGCCGTGCTGGGAGATAAATGTCGAGCTAAGCACACAAAGTGCTGCACAGAATTTTCAGTTCAATAAATAACATAAGAGCTCGGGAAACATCTCATCAGCTCGAGAAAACATCTTATGAGTACGAGGAACACCAGTTCTATCATTTTGACTCATTTTTGCAACTAAAACTTTTAGTACAGAGTAAACCTCCTTTATTTAGATCAGAACAAAAATTTGTTTTAAACTTGTTATGGAAAAATATATGGCGATCTTCCAAAGAATATAATTTCATTCATTGATAAAACATACAACAGAAATGAATTACAAAAAATGAAATGAAATACAAAATATAAACCGAATCGAGATGAGCTATTTCCTTAAAATAGATTAGTCGTCTCTAAGGGTGTTGAGGTTCGTCGACGTATGTCTCCCAGGATAAGACGGTCTTGGACCTACTGCTTTGGTACACCTCCAAAGTAGTCTTGGCAAACTTCTTTGTGCTAAGCTCTCTCTCAAGAATGAACTATAGTGGACATGCAAGCTCAGATGTGATGCCTTCTGTATTCCAACCTCTCAAAAGGAGCTTCAATAAATACAGAAGTAAATGACTCAGATTGGACAGTAAAACTCCATAATGTTTCACAAGATGCTTGTCCGTAACAAATGATTTTCCCAAGCGCAGGAAATACAAGTGCCGCGTATAGCACAATAACTGGTAAATACCGAGTCGAATCCACAGGGATTGGGTTAGTTCAATTTTTTTGAGTTCCCTTGTGTGAAAAGTAGAAAATAAGAAAGAAAACAATTGTTTGATTTGAGATTTTGTGTTTGGAACTAGGGTTTGTGTATAACAATGAATGAAATGTGATTGGATTCTTAGGCTTCAATCACATTCCTTGTATGAAAATTAATTCCTCTTTCATTAAGTTCCTTAGACATGAATTCAAGAATTAGGGTTTATGAACCTCAAGTAATTCCAATCTCTCAATGAATCATTCAATTCCAAGCATTAGATGTGTCAAGAATAACTTGTCTACATCCAATCAAAGTCTTGAATCATTCATCCGTTCTTGAATATTGAGGATTACCAAAACCCTAATTTTGAGTCAAGAAGGATAATCATGCAAACTTGGAGGAATTAATCTCCATAGGTTGGAATAGGATCTAACACCCTTGAATCCAACTTAGGGATCTAGCTATCTATAAAACAAAAAATCTGAAGTAAACATAGAAAACAACATCATTACTTCTATTAGAACTTGAAAGGAAATAGATTACAACCTACTTGTAGCAAGAGAATTACCAAAGCAATGAAAGAAAACAAGAACAATTGATGAAAACCTGAGAAAATATTGAACAACCCTACTTTAATCTTCTATATCTCCTAATCTTCCTCCCAAAACTTTACAAATGATTAAGAGTGTTTAGAATGAAGCCATAACCTTTCTTTTATAGTTAGCACCTCAAAATATTACAAAAATACCATTTTAAGTCGGTTCCCCACTAAAAATCTCGCTCAAACTCTTTTTAAGTCGGTTTATAATTGAACTGTGTTCGCACCGTACCAGGATCGCAACCGGTCGCGCACTGGTCTCCGACCGGTCGGGTTGTCTTCTGTCTAAAACCTGCTCTTTGATGCATGGAGGGGAACCGGTTGGGCTGTGCTTGGCGACCGGTCGCGTAGTGCAACCGGTTGGGCACTATGGATGCGACCGGTCGCACTGCCTTCTGTTGGAAATGCTGAATTTCTTTTTTGGGACTACCACAGGCTACCGGTCGCACTTCCTCGGGCTACCAGTCGCACTTGCTGCTGTTGGAAATTGTCACCAACTACATTTCTTTTTGGTTTCCTTCTTTTTTTGCCTTGGAAATCCTTTATCATCCTACAAAATTCATCTACACACAAAAACTAACAAAAACTTATGAAAATATATGTTTATTTAGCGATGGACTAATTAACACTAACATGTAAATTTATGTAAAATGAAATAAAAACCAACATGAAAACATACTAAAAATCATAAGAAAGGAAGTTATAATTGGTACAATTAAGTACCAATCACAAGACCAGATTTTGGAAAAAAAGTTCAGGATACATTAATGAGAACATGGATTGGTTGTACCCCTTGGGTGACACATGAGTTAGTTATCCCTTGAGACCCTCCAAAATCATAGTTGTCTCTTGGGACCTTCCAAGAACCATTCACCCACATATATTTTCAACATGAATTTGTATGGTGCAACTATTTTTATGGTCATTTGAGAACATGAAGTACAGACCATGAACCAAAAAACGAAATGTTTTTACATGCTGAACCAAAACATGAAAGTACAGAACTATTTTTCAATATGAAGTTGTGACGCAGAACGCAGCGGAATGGAAAATGGATAAGTGAAGGCCGATTCAGGTAAACTGAATCCGAGGTGGAGGATGGACAGATTTTGAATGAAATCCAGTAGAAGCGGACAGATTAACACCGTAATCTGTAGAGGAATGAACGAACTAACACCGTAGTTCGGTAGAGTGCTAGGAATCCACCTAACAAATCAGGAATCCACCTGAAGAACCAGAGAGAGAAAATACTCTGCTCGAAAACTGGGTTTTTCAAATTGTCAAAAGCTAACTGTAACTTTACATCGCTTGGCTTATATAGCCACTAAAGATTACAATGAAAAAAACCATAAATGAATGACGGCTAATACAAACAAAAAGGGAAAAAGTAAAATGATTACAAATGTACAATTTCCTAACAAACTCTGAAAAGTAATAACAGAATGTCAGGGGATGTCGGGTGGTCCCCATGTGGTCTCGTCCCAGTAGCTCTGCGGGAATACGGCTGAGCTGAGGTGCAACTGTTGAGGCCGTGCTGACGTAGTTTCTTGAGCCAAGCTGGTAAGGGCTGGACTGGCCGGGATGGGCTACAGCTCCTTGGGGCTGTGCGGCAAGTATGGTAGCTCGACATATGGTGTGCGGGCATCTGATGTGTGGGATGGTAGCTCGGCAGAGAGTGTAGGGTGTGCGGCTTGATGAAAAGGAAGGGTAGGTTGCTCGGCTGGAGTTAGGGTCTGCTCGGCAGCTCTACTGAGGGTACATGTCGGTCCTTGTCCTACATCAGGCTCCCCCACCAAAGATGAACTCGTCCTCGAGTTTTCTAAGTGCTCGGGAGGGTGGTAATCAACTAGGTCTCCGACGTTGAAGGTGTTGGAAATGTGCAAGTTATCAAGAAGTTCCACCTTGTAAGCATTGTCGTTGATCTTGCTGAGGACTTTGCAGGGGCCCACTCTTCTCATCTGCAACTTGCCATATGTACCTACTGGGAACCTGTCTTTGCGGAGATGAACCATAACCAGGTCCCCTATTTTGAACATCTTCTTTCTCCTACACTTGTCAGTCGTGGACTTGTATTTGGTGTTGGATTCTTCCAGTCTGGTCTTGGTGTCAACGAGTGTGCGGATGGCTTCCGCAGCTCGGTTCTCGGCAGCTCAGCTAGTTCCTGGATGAGAAGGTAAAGGAACAAGATCTAGAGTATGAGTAGGGACATGACGGTACACCACCTGAAAAGGAGTGTGGCCTGTGGATCTGTTGATGGTGTTGTTGAAAGCAAACTCATCTTGGGGCAACTGGAGGTCCCACTGCCTGGGCTTATCTCCTGCTAAGCAACGTAACATATTGCCGAGTGTGCGGTTGACGACTTCCGTTTGGCCATCAGTCTGCGGGTGACAAGTGCTGCTGAACTGGAGGTTGGCTTCAAACTTGGCCCACAATGTTCTCCAGAAGTGGCTGAGAAACTTGCCATCCTTGTCTGAGGTGATGGTTTTGGGGACGCCGTGCAGACGAACAATCTCTCTGAAGAAGAGATTGGCAATGTTGGAGGCGTCATGAGTCTTCCTGCAGGCCACGAAGTGAGCCATCTTTGAGAATCTATCAACCACTACCATGATTGAGTCTGCAGCTCTCTGGGTCCTGGGCAATCCGAGCACAAAATCCATGGACAAGTCTTCCCATGGTGCCTCAGG
>NMUG010000226.1:0-25112 GCA_002855965.1 Monotropa hypopitys
AAACCTTCTTGCATTTATCCTTCTCTTTTGTTTTTGTTTTTTCCTTTCTCCATTTAGGATTTGGACTTGTATGGAATTCTTGATGAGACTGAAAGGCGTGGTATGACCTTTGATCAATTACTTACTATTCCGGAACAAGATGATTGGGTCTACAGTGATGGGAAATCGAGAACATGTGTGGCCTTTATCCTGGAGATGTACAAAGAGGCAGGTGTCTTTCATCCGATTCATGACTCCATTCAAGTTACTGAGTTCACGGTAAGAATCTTACACCATATTTTCTTTTTTAATGTACTTTCGAACGCCATATGCAAAGACTTGTTCTCTCCTATAGGATGTTATCATCAGTACCCATTCTTTACCACTGTTCCCAGATTCGGGATGCATATATGCTGAAGATTTTTGAGAATAACCGAACACGCCTACCTAGTTGGTGCAACAATGAGATTGATCAGCTACCATTTTGCCAGATTCTTGGCTATTATCAAATGGAATTGCCACAATATAACACCTTAGAGCCATATGCAAACATGAACGAAAATTGCCCCTCTCTACCGCCAACTTATGAGAGGACTGTACATTGTTAAAAACAATCTGAACTCACGCTACATGCTAGTGTCCGGAAGTTCTCAAAGAGCTGTTTGCTGCTGATATGCTTGTGTTACGTCGTAGTCCTTTTGCTATTGTTATGCTCCTGATGCAGCCTGAGCACCAATTGTGAATAGAATCAAATGCAGCTCGAGCACCAATTTGTGAATAGAATCAATAGACAAGTGTCCAACGCCGTATCCTCTGGAATGTTCGACCTTGTATTATGATGCCGATGTGGATGTTTTAGTTTAAGGTGTTACTGGCTTCTAATATCTAAATGCGATACTTTTATGCATGCTAAGGGGTAAATTATATTTGCGTCCCTTTGCTTTTGTTAAAAAATAGCTAAATCTTGAGCCTCCATGTGTATTCTAGATTGTTAAATTCCAGTTTTATCATGCTTATCCTCCCAGATTTGGTCGTGTGGCATCCGTGTTATTTCCATAGGTTTGATGGACATGTCCTGTCACGACCTAATTCAACATGGGCCATGACCGGCCAACTAGCAAGCTCGCTAAAGACTCTAATTAACGAGTTAAGGGATTTCATTACGAGACAATAAATAATAGCAAAAACATGAATAGAACCCAGATGTGGATAGTAGAAAATTTTATTACCTACATGATCTTTTTACAAATTACAAGCTTTCATGACTGATATAAAAGAGTACATCAAAGCTAGCTAATCCACTAAGACATCCAAGTTAAGCTTGCTTCTCATGTCCTGAAAAGATTTTTATAAAAACGCATAAGCATTACACTAGTGTGAATCAAAATATGTCAGAGTTATTAATTTCATGGACAATTAATATTTCAGTTTTTTGAAGCAAGTAACAACATAATAAGCAGCTCATTAGCCCAGAATCTCCTAATCAGTATTTTGGCACACAATGGCCTATAAGATTTCTGGCATCTTTCATATATGATTATTGTCTTCATCTAATGCGTTTCAGTATTAGTGGCATCGTCGCATTTTCATAAGTCATTCACGGTACAAGTATAAGACGAAACAATCCTCTATTCAATCAATATGTAGTATATGATATCACCTAAGATCACCTGGTCATGATCCCATCCTTATAACTATTCATGCCTTGCTGGTATCAGGCCTCGTCCCCAACAGCTGGGACACCGTGTACATTCAAATACCGTAATTATGCCATGCTTGTGCGGTTAATCAAACAAAATATTTTCATTATTCATCCATGTATATAAAAAGAGATTTTCATGCTTTATTCATTTTCTTTGGGAACCACAACATAATAACATGGGAAACTTAATTGTCACGCCCCAAAATTTCAAACTATATTTTTTTAAAAAAATAAAAACCATGACAACAAGAACAAGTAAATAGATATCTACCCAAACCAAGTGTGGAAATAGACGAGAATGGAAAAATCACAAGCAAACAAGCAAATGATTAAATTAAAGTTTACAAGTCCATGTGCATAAATAAGTCCGGGTATAGTAAAGGGGAGATACCAAGATTGACATTCAAGTCCTCCGAGCTTCAAAGCTAAGCAGCCGAGTTGGTACTTAAAAATAGAGAGTTAGACGATTGCCTAGTAGAGATAGTCTACACTAAAGGGTTTCCCAAATTGGGATAAAAAATGAGAGTGCGAGATGTAAATAAATATGCATGCGATGAGGACCGTTTTCATAGTTTCAAAACCATTTCCAATTTCTTTCCAAAATCACTTACACTTAGTGACTTTTCTTTCAAAAAGCTCAACTTGACGAAATCAAGAAGAATGACATATATTTAAATTTCCATCTCAACCTTGACGAAACAAGGGAGACACAAAATAGATTTCCGCATTTTCTCACCTTGGTGAAACAAGGGAGTCACGTTCAATTATTATTATTGAAGAGTAATTAGGTTTTGGCTTTTGCTCTGCAGTAGAAGCTCGTCAACTAAACTAACCGTAGTTCCTCAGAATTCCCCAACCTTAGGGAGGGCTCCAGTGGACCCCCATTGCGTAATGTAGTGAGTGTTGAGACACCCAGGGAACGAAATTCCCGTCTAATATGTCACGCCCCAAATTTTCAAATCATTTTTTTTGAAATAGTCATAAAACAGTAAATGGGGAATAAATTACTTGCCATCCAGATGCATATCAGTTGAAGTAACCATTACAATGTGTATGATACAAGAAGAAATCACAAAGGAAATACAGAGTGCGGAAGACTAAATATACAACAGGCTACTAGAACTGAAATGAAGTACAAAGAAAAGAAGTGCAAAGTGGACCAAGGTGTTGGCCAATATCATCAATAAATTTGTCGACAAAATTGAAGATGTACTCACTCGTATGTAACTCATCCGAAGCTTCCTTAGAAGCAAAAAACATAGTCCCTTGTTTGCAATTAACGCACAAGTTGATAATGCTTCTTCTTTTTCGATCACTCCAAGCATCGGTCATGATAGAGCAACCGGTTGAAGCCCATTCCTCTTCTTGCTTTTTGAGAGACTTCTTTGTCCTCTCCACCTCCTCCTTTAACAAAGGCTCCCATAGTAGGTGAAGTGGTGGGTTTGTCTTTCTAGCCCTGAGAGAATGACCGTCGGTCCAAACAGATGAACTTCCAACCTAGCTGCACAAGAACAAACGTTAGGCTACCGGCCGGAGTCGCTGGTGAACCCTCCTATGGTAAAGTCAGGCGAGGATTGTAGAGAGAGAAAGTCAAATTGACAGAGTTTCGGGTAGCAAGAGTTGTGTACCTCTCTCCAGCCCCAAGGCTTGTATTTATAGGGAAACGACGCGTCGCCACTACGCGCTTCGGCGTGCGTGTTGTCGGGTCAATTTGCCTCGTGCAGAGCATCTGACCGAATATGAAGGCGTGTGGTAGACAACCTTGCCGCCCAAGTGCATCGGGCCACGATAAAGCTGCCCTGTCGACCTGCACGCTCTAATATTGTGCGCAGAGATTTCGGAACACGGTCTTCGAGGAGGATTCAGCTGCGGACAAGGACCATGCATGTCAGACTGTAAAGGTTGCTGTCCCCGAGACATCACAGAAGCCCAGGGTCTTGGGCCGATGGAGCATCATAGAACTCTACGGCCGACCTGACCCCCGAGTGCTCGCTGGATCTTTCCTTCCTGTGCCAATTCCGGACCGACGTAAGGCTCATCTGGTCAGTCGATCCCTTGTTATTTTTCTTCGGTTCCTACAATAGCCCCTCAACCTTTGCGTCGGTTGGCCGAGGTAAGGTTGATCAATGGAATCCTTATCCGTCGGCAGATCGTTTGATCGACTGGCGTACACTGAAAGACACTCCTCATTATTACTCTAGATACTAACACGTTCGGCGATGCATGTCCGCGTTGGATTGGACCGTACGTCTGTCAATTTGACGTTTAGCGTGCGCCGCTGTTATTCCCGATAAATCTGTTTGCGCGCATTAAATGGAATGCCACGCGTCAGCATGCCATTGGTGGTCTTGTCGGCTGATCCGACATTTGGCGCACGCCGGCGCGAGCCCCGAGAAACCAACCGTCACTTGAATACGCAGGGGACACGTGACCGCTCGTCATTGGTCGGCGCCGTAGTTGACGCGACATTTTACACGAGCCGCGCAACTCCCGAGGTGTCGGTCCACTACCCTCTGTCTTCCCTCCCCTATAAATACTGGACTCTGGGAGGGAAGGAGGGTTTGCCCTCTGAGTTCTCTGTCCGTTCTTGCATCGATCCAACCAGCAGCCTGTCGCCCTTTGCATCTTTCAAGTCCAAATCTCTTCAGTCTTCGCAGGTGAGCATCGCGATCCCTTGTATTTGGTTTACATCGTTTCATTTTTTCATTTGGATCCCTTTTTGGACGACTTTTGAATCGGATTGGACAGACTCGCAGTGGCTGCTCGATAGTGCACTGGTAGCACCGCCGCGTACCGCAGCGTTCATCCTCCTTTGTGATGTTCCATCGTCTTGTGGACTGTCTTTTGGGCTGGATGCCCAAGTCCCTTCTGTTTTTCAAACTCTGCCGACGGATCCGATATTTTCGACGCAACTGATGGGATTTTTTGACTCTTTCTCAGATGGCTCCCAAGCTTTCAAGCAAATTTTGGATCCGCCTGGCCTCTGGTGCCGCGGTCAAGGTCTTCCGAGAGGAATATGTCGTTCCTGCCGACGTGCAGATTTCCTTGGCCGCACAGGACAACCTGAAGCCCGGCCCGGTGCATATCCATATCCCTATTTTGGCCGTCATAGAAGGAGGGGTCAGATTCCCCCTGCATCCCTTTCTATGTCGATTCTTGTTCGAGATGGAGTTGACACCATCACAGGTGATGGTGAACACTTTTCGCATCCTGATGGAATTGATGAAACTGAACGAGAGGCTGAGTGAACCTATGACCTTCGAGGATATCTTTGGCCAATACTGCATTGGCTTCAATAAGACGTCGGAGAAGTACTATTTGGGCCGACAGCCTAAGCTTGAAAAAATTATTCTTGGCCTGCCGGATTCGGACAAATATGTCGGCGATTATATGGTGGTGTCCGGCAATTTTGAGCCGTCAGACAATGAATATCCCATCCCCCGCGCCGTCGGAGATTTGGGTAAGCCGACCAAATTCTAATTTGAATCTCGATTACCTTCCGCTGATGTATTTACTTGTGCAGATTCGTCCAAGGTGCCGTCGTTGAAGCTAGAGGCAGATCTGGACAGAGTAAAAAAGGCATTGGCGCTTTCTGCCGACAGACGCTACGCTCCGGCGCTCTTGGATTATATTCCTTCGTACACCCACACCCTCGACTCTCGAGCTCACGGTGAGTCCTCTTCTACCGAGACAAGCCAGCCGACAGATGTACAAGAGCCAGAAATGTCAAAGTACGACGCAAACCCATTAACCTTGCTGACAAAAAGAAGGGCCCTGCCACGGTGATGAAGCCATCAAAACAGGTCCAACAGAAGGTCGAAGCCGCAGCTAAGGCGACAGCGACTGGGACAGAGCTGCCGACGGGGCCCACGGAACCCCAAACCTCTTCAGCGATGGCGGTGATAGAGATGGAAACTGTGGCCAAGGCGGCACCGGCTGATCGAAAAAGGAATGCCGTAGAGGATCCTGCTCTTACTACTTCGACTGAGCTCGAAGCTCCGGCCGAGCTGTGGGTTCATGACCTCGTTTTTGGCGATGTTCGGCCCACCTCTCATGATAGTGTGACAGAGTCTGCCGACGTGACTTGGCGTTGATGCAGGCCTTCTCCCTGCCGAAAGATATCGCAGCCCTACCGAACAACCTGAGGGCCTGCTTCAGGAGCCTGGCTATGTACCAAGGTTAGGTACGGATTGCTTTTTTTGCTATTTTGTAAGCTTCCGATGATTTACGCGTCAGTCTGTTCTTTTCAGGTGATGACCCACATGGTCGGCTTGGAGGAGAGACTCTCCCGTTGCCTCCAGTCTTACTCCCTCAGTAGGACCAACTGCAATGAGGCCATCACGAAGCTCACGTCGGCGCATGAGCATATCGCTTTGCTGGATGGTCGCTTGAAGGACGCCAGTACTATGCTGGCCGGGAAAGCTGAAGAGATGGACAAGTTGAAGGCCGTTGATGAGAAGCTCCGGGTCGAAAATACACGTCTTCTGGCCGACATTGAGTCCATCAAGGCCCAGCATGCTGCCGATCTGAAGGCTGCCAAGGAATCTCATACTGCCGAGCTCCTGGAACTGGAGAAGATTAATTACAATCTGGGCTATGATGAGACCGAATAGATATATTCGGCTCAGGTGGAGAAGATTCGGGAGACGGCGTTTAAGAAGGGCTGGATCCTTGCTCTTCGGTCTGCCGGCAAGAAGGATGATCTTGCCGTCATGAACTCCATTCCTGAATCTTCTTCGCTTCTGACCCCGGGGTGTCTGCCGGTTGAGGTTGATGAGGATGCGGTTGACCCTCCGGCCAATGGATGAGGCTTTTGCTTTTGTTTTTGTTGTATGGCCGACATGTGGACTTTTTGCTTAAATGTAAATCGACTTTGAACCGAGTACCTTTTTCTATAATTTCATGTTTCTTTTCCTTACTTTGCTTTGGCGAATTTGCATATAATCCCCGATTTTTGCTTCCCTCCCTTTCTTAGGAAAGTGTGCTGACTAGGGATTCTTTCTTAGCTCAGATCCGTCGGCAATGCCACCGACGGGATGCTCAATTTTGAGGATAATTGGCAACCGTATCGGCCATTCGGTTTTGCTACCGAATGCCTACCTGGTTTCAGCTCTGCCACCGACCCGTTGGCAATACCACCGACGGGGTGCTCAATTTTAAGGATAATTGGAAACTGTATCGGCCCTCCGGTATTGCTACCGAATGCCTACCTGATTTCGGCTCTTCCACCGACCCGTCGACAATACCACCGACGGGGTGCTCAATTTTGAGGATAATTGGCAACCGTAGACAAAGTTTGTTTGATCAATAGAAAATTTTGATTAAGGCACTTCGGCCATTCGTTACAATCAGTGATAATATCTTCTCAAGTTCATGGCATTCTAGGGCCTGGGTATTGCCGTGCCGTCAATCCCCTCTAGTCTGTAAGCCCCTGTACCCACTTGATCAGTGATTCGATACGGCCCTTCCCAATTAGGGCCAAGTTTTCCATCAGAGCTCTTTTTCTTGTTGCCGACGACCTTCCGGAGTACGAGGTCATCCTTCTTGAATGCTCTAGGCCGAACCGACTGGTTGAAGGATTTGACCATTCCTTGTTGATAAGCTGCTATCCAAATTCTGACCGAGTCCCTTCTTTCTTCAGCTAAGTCAAGGTCTTTTTCGATGGCTGAACTGTTGGCTTCTTCGTCGAAGGATTGAGTTCTGATGGTTGGAAGCTCGTACTCCAGCGGGATGACGGCTTCCATGCCGAAGGCCAGTGAGAAAAGGGTCTGGCCAGTAGATCTTCTGGGCGTTGTTCGGTAGGCCTAGAGTACGCTGTGCAATTCTTCGACCCATCTCCCTTTAGCAGCTTCAAGTCTCTTTTTGATGCCGTTGCCGACCGTTTTGTTTGAAGCTTCGGCCTGTCCGTTGCCCTGGGGGTAATGTGGCGTTGAGTTTTAGAATTTAATTCTGTGCTCGGCACAGAAATTGGTGAACAGATCCCTGACAAACTGAGTGCCGTTGTCCGACACAAAGGCATAGGGTACGCCGAAGCGAGAGACTATGTTTCTCCAAACGAACCCCCTCACGTCCTTATCTTCAATTGTGACTAGTGGTTCGGCCTCGACCCACTTGGAAAAGTAGTCCGTGGTCGTTATGAGAAACTTGAATCCCCCTGGTGCCATCAGTAGTTTTCCAACAATGTCCAAGCCCCACTGTGCAAATGGCCAAGGGCTGGTGAGAGGGGTGAGTTCTTCGGCGGGCTGTCGGATGATAGGAGAGAACCTTTGGCACATGTTGCATTTCCTCACAAGTTGCTCGGCTCCTCCATCATCTTCGGCCACCAGTATCCCTGAGAGATTGCTCGATGGGCCAATGAACTCCCCCCTGTGTGTGATCCACAGCTGCCGGCGTGAAGTTCGAGGAGAACCCCTTCGTTCAATGTGGGGTGCACATAGAGAAGGTACGACCCGGAGAACAATTTCTTGTAGAGTTTGCTGTCCAGAGATAACCAGTACCGAGCTGACTTATGGATGATTTAATGAGCGATCTTTTTATCCGTCGACAGAGCTCCATCCTTTATGTATGCAACAATCGGATCGATTCAGCTCGGCCCCTGGTTGATGTAGAAAACCTGCCCTTCTACTGGTGGTTCAATGCTTGGTCGGCTCAAACTCTGCACGCTTATAGTTCTTTGCTCCCTTGTTTCTGTTGCCGACACAACTCCAGCCAATGCATCGGCGTGTGTGTTCTGTTCTCTGCCGATCTGTTGGATGTTGATGTTTGGAAACCCCAATATCATATTCCTGGCCCTCTCCATGTACTTTTCCATTCTGTCGTCCCGACATTCATACTCTCCGTTAACTTGGTTGACGACCAGCTGGGAGTCATTGGAGACGTCCAGGCTATGGATCTTGAGCTCTTCGACAGTGGCCAGTCCGGCAAGCAGGGCTTCGTATTCTGTCTCATTGTTGGAGGTACTGAAGTTGATCCGAAGTGAGTGTTCGTGAATAAGGCCGTCAGGAGAGATTAGTACTATTCCAGCGCCACTACCATGGCTGTTTGAAGCTCCGTCTACGAATAGCTTCCATGAATCCGCCATGGCATCCTTCTGTACCTATGACATGCTTAGGCCGTCGGCCTCCAATGTTTGGATGTTGGGAGATGGAGGGTCCGGTCTGGGGGAGTACTCTGCAATGAAGTCGGCGAGGATCTGTCCCTTGATGGCTGTCCTGGGCTGATACTTGACGTCGAAGTTCACTAACTCCACTGCCCATTTGGTTATTCTTCCTGACAGGTCGGCTCGATGAAGGAGCGACTGTAGTGGGAACTCAGTCAAGACGATGATGGTGTGGGCCTAAAAATATGGTGCAAGCTTCCTGGAGGCAATGATTAGCGTATGCAAGCTTCTCAAGAGGAAGATACCTTGTTTCGGCTCCGACTAATGATTTGCTAGAGAAGTAGACCGAGAATTGCTCCTGTCCCTCCTACCGTACCAATGCCGAGCTGACCGCATGCGGCGTGATGGCCAGGTAGAGATAGAGCTCCTCACCTTCCTTTGGTTTTGCCAATAGTGGTGCCGACGAGAGGTATGCTTTTAGATTACCGAGCGCCTACTTGCATTTATCGGTCCATTCAAAATGTCGGCGGATATTCTTCCTGAGAACTTCATTAAATGGACGACATTTATCTGAAGACCGACTTATGAATCGGTTGAGGGCTGCCGCCATGCCGACCAGCTTCTGGACTTCTTTCAGTGTTCTTGGGTCTTCCAATCGTTGAATGGCAGATATCTGCAGTGGGTCGGCCTCAATGCCCCGACGTGTAACCAAGTAACCAAGGAATTTTCCGGAGCTAATGCCAAAGGCGCACTTTGAGGCATTGAGGCACAGCTGATGCTTCTTGAGGATGTCAAAAACGTGATGGAGGTCACTCAGGTGATGGCTCTCTACCTTGCTTTTGACCACCATGTCGTCTATGTAAGCTTCCACCGTACCTCCCGGCTCAGCACAGAACATTTTGGTTATCATCCGTTGGTTAGTTGCCCCGGCATTCTTTAGGCCGAACGGCATTACCCGGTAGCAGAATAGTCCACGGGGGGAGATGAAGGCTGTCTTCTCCTGGTACGGACTGAACATGGCTATCTGGTGGTAGCCCCGGTAGGCATCCATGAAACTCATTCTGGGATACCCTGCCGTCGAGTCCACCAGTTGGTCTATACTTGGCACATGGAAACTATCTTTTGGGCAAGCATTATTGAGGTTTGTGTAATCGACACAAACCCTCCACTTGCCATTCTTTTTCTTAACGACCACCGTGTTTTCCAGCCAAGTGGGATAGTGAACCTCCCTGATGGCTTCTGCTTCTTTTAGTCGGTCAATCTCTTCAATGACGGCTTCGGTATGAGATACTGTCGATCGTCTGGGCTTCTGAACCACCGTCTTGTGATCTGGACGCACATTGAGGTGATGGATAATAAAGGAGGGATCAACGCCCGGCATCTCGTACGGTGTCCAGGCGAATACCTCCAGGTTCTTCTTAAGAAACTCCACCATCTCAGTTCGCTCGGCGTCGGTCAGTGATGAACCGATAAGAAAGAAGCATTCAGGATCATCGATGCTCAGAGGTACGGTCACAAGGTCTTCCACTTATTTGTCGGAAGCACTTGTACCGACGTCCTCAAGCACCGGCTGGTCCGGAACCTCCACCCAGTGAATTTGCTCGGGGGTAACCTTTCCTTTGACGGCAGCGATGTAGCATTGCTTGGACGCCGTTTGGTCTCCTCGGAGCTCTTCCACTCCCTTGCTGCCGATGTACTTGATGACCTGATGGTAGGTTGAGGCTACCCCTTTGATACTGTGGACCCAGGTTCGGCCCAAAATGGCATTGTAGGGAGATGGGACATCTACCACTACGAATTCTATGCTTGTGGTGACCGAGCCGACCAATACCGGGAGCACTATCTTGCCGAGAGGCCAGACAGATGCCGCATTGAATCCGACGAGAGGCACGTCGGTTGGCTCGAGGTCTGTCTCCTTGAACCCCAGCTTCTTGAAGAGGAGGTAATACATTACGTCGACGGAACTGCCGAGATCCACCAGGATCCTCCGGACGTTGCATGGACCGATGCGGAGGGTGACGACCAAAGCGTCATCGTGGGGATATTGCACCCTGTCAGAGTCGCTATCAGATAATGATATAGAATATTTGGAGGTCACTCTGGGCTTCTTCGGTCCAGACTGGACTGTCATAACATCTGCTGTGGCCTTTTGCTTCAGTTCGGCGCGCAGTCTGTCCTTTCGGTTGCGGTCCACCATGCCATGGATCACGTTGATTGTTATGATCTCTTCCTTCTGCTCATCCTTTTCTGCGTCGGCCGCCGTCTTGGTGTTGTCGATGTACTCCTTCAGATGACCAGCCGTCACCATTTCCTCAAGGAAATCTTTGAACGCTCGGCAGCTGGCTGTCAGATGGCCCTTTTCTCTGTGGTAGGAACATCTGAATTTGTCGTTATGCTTCCTTGGAGCTCCCATCCGACACTCCGGCCATCGAAACCAGGGCTCCTTCTCGATCTTTCGGATCAGAATGTAAAGTGGCTCCTTGAATATCGTCGTGTGAGCGACAAATTCATAAGGCTTAGGGGCCCGTCGGTCTCCCGTTTGTACGGTATTTGCCTCCCTTCGCCTAGCCATAGGGGCGCTACTCTAGTTTCCGGAGCTAGCTTCTAATTTGCTCCTCTCTTCTTTTTCTTCCTCCAGCTTGGCATGCAGCTCAATCCTGGCCATGAGCTCATTCATGGTGACAGGAGGGAACATCATAAGATCTTCAAATTCTCGGCTAGTATGATCTAGCCCGAGCTTGAAGGAAGTGACAGCTATCTTCTAGTCACATTCTTCAATTTCATTATAGAGATCCCAATACCGGGCTGCGTACTGATGCAGGGATTCAGACCTGGCTCGTCTGAGACCGAGCAGGGAATCCACCTCCTTTTTCGGCCGTGAACTTGTAACAAAACGGTCTAGGAAGACCGAAGAGAGGTCCCTCCACGAGGCAATGGACCCCTTCGGTAGTCGGTCGAACCAGAGAAGTCCGACATCCCCCAAGCTAGAGGGAAACATCTTACACATCAACGCGTCATCATTGGAGTAGAGTGACATCATCTGTCGGTAGTGGACGAGATGAGTATATGAGTCGGTTTTTGGATCATACTTATTAAACTTGGGGGCTGAGAAGCCGACAGGAGGCCTTGCTCCCTCAATGTTAGGGGTGAATGGTGAGCATACCAATCTTTCGTGTCGGTCATCCTCTTGTTGTCGTGACCGTTGTGTCACTTCTTGCTCCGAGTAATGACTGCCTTCCTGACCATTGTGCCTATGGCGTCTGGGAGGCGACCGTTCTCGATGCTGATGGTTCCTCTAAGCCGCTGGGACGGCGTTTGGGCCGAGACGATCAAACACAGGGGGCCTGTTATTTGAGGCTAAGCGCTCATCCCTATGCCGAGGAGGCGAGACCCTATGCCTGACACGTCGGTTGTCATCATCCCCCCTCCGGGCAGGGACTTCTTCTTCTCGTCTCCCTAGTCTATTCATAACCGAGGGCCTTTATTGGTCTGACCCGCTCCTGCTCTGAGAGGGATCCTGGTAGTCTCAGACATCTTCGGCACGGCTGGGTGACGGTGCATCCTTCCTTTTCTCGGTGGCTTTGCGCAAGAGAGTCATCTCATGCCTGAGAGCATCTATCTGCTCATCCCTCCGGCCCAAGTCTCCCTCCAACTTGCGGTTGTACTGTCTCGTGGTAAGCTTGGCCGGGGGAGATGGACACTCGCTGGAGCATATGCTTGCGTTGGTACGAGTGCGTTCGAGAGTCCGGAGAGGAGAGTCTCCTGTTCGGACCACTTCTTTTCCTTTGTTCCTCCTAGCCTCAGACTGATTGTCCTTCGAATTCCGGTCTTTAAAAGTCATCTTAAAGCTCGCAACAGAATTTCGAATGTTTTGAGAAAGACGTCCCCAGCGGAGTCGCCAATTGAAGTGGTGGGTTTGTCTTTCTAGCCCTGAGAGAATGACCATCGGTCCAAACATATGAACTTCCAACCTAGCTGCACAAGAACAAACGTTAGGCTACCGACCGGAGTCGCCGGTGAACCCTCCGATGGTAAAGTCAGGCGAGGATTGTAGAGAGAGAAAGTCAAATTGATAGAGTTTCGTGTAGCAAGAGTTGTGTACCTCTCTCCAGCCCCAAAACTTGTATTTATAGGGCAACGACGCATCGCCACTATGCGCTTCGGCGCGTGTGTTGTCCGGTCAATTTGCCTCGTGCAAAGCGTCTGACCAAATATGAAGGCGCATGGTAGACAACCTCGCCGCCCAAGTGCATCGGGCCACGATAAAGCTGCCCTGTCGACCTGCACGCTCTAATATTGTGCGCAGAGATCCCGGAACACGGTCTTCGAGGAGGATTCAGCTACGGACAAGGACCGTGCATGTCAGACTGTAAAGGTTGATGTCCCCGAGGCCGACGGAGCATCATAGAACTCTACGGCCGGCCTGACCCCCGAGTGCTCGCTGAAGCTTTCCTTCCTGTGCCAAATCCGGACCGACGTAAGGCTCATCTGGTCAGTCGGTCCCTTGTTATTTTTCTTCGTTTCCTGCAGTAGGTATTGGCTAGGAGGTACGTATCCCAGCCCAAATTGACCAACCGCTTCAACAAATCGTCTAAAGGTAAGATTATCGATTGCATGAAATGGAATGCCGGATTCATATACCCATCTTGATAAATGTTAATGCACATCATGAGTTTTTCTTTCCAAATTGAAGCACTAATGTTTTCTTGTTGCATTTTCTTAGTTTCATTCATAGAAGAATCGGGATTGATGCTCCCTAAAAATCTATTCATGGAACCAAGAAAATATGGCCTCTTTCTTGACCCATCAACTTCAATCTCAACATCTTCTAATTGTTGTCCATCACCAAAAATATCAAATGTTTCCCTATTTTCTTGTTCCTCTTTGTTCTTCTCTTTCTTCTTGTTTTTGGCCTCCGCAAGTGCCGTTTTGCACTTCACTTGATATTCGTTTGTGGATTTCGTGCATGAGGCTACATTTCCCCTAATTTGAGCTATGTGTTACTTCATTCTATAAATTCCTCCCCCAAAATTTTTTCCACACAACTTACATTGTAGACGATCCAAATTCTTAGGATCCACCAAAATTCCATAATCCCAACCAACGTTATTAGATAATCTTCTCAAGAATGTGCCCTCTGTGGTGGAATTCGACGCGCACGAGGAAGCCATTGAATCTGTTGCTCCAAAAATATACAGTTGTTACAAAATATATTGTAATACATTGGTACAATATACAATAAAACATTGTAAAACATTGTAAAATATATATAATATATTTAATCTATTGCATTGTAAAATATATTTAATCTGTACAGTAAACACAGTTACACAATATACAGTAAACACAACCATACATTGGCCATGGGAGTAAACACAGCCATACATTGGCCACGGGAGTAAACACAACCATACAGTAGACAGTCAAGTAAACAATAGAGTAAAATGTAAACACAGTCAGCCACACAAAAATGTAAAATACGCAAACAATTTTAATCGAGTAACTCACCTAAGATAGAGACGTAGACACAGCCACAAAGAAGAACACCGGAGAGACAGACGACGTCGAGGGAGACAGCAAGGGTGACGGAAACGGCGACGAACGGGAAAGGCAACGTCGACGGGGATGGAGGAGGCAACGGGAGACAGGGTTTTGGGTTTACGATCATTGGAATGGCACTCAAAATCAATTATGGTAGAGTGTATGTGTAAGTAGGTACGAAATTACTAAAGAACCCATGTTTTGAACGAATTAAAAACCTAATCTCTTGGTCCCCGACTAAGCTCTTCGTCCCCGACTAATCGCTGCAGTCCGACTAGTCGGTCGGCGTCGATGAATCGCCGATTAGTCGCCGATTAATGGCCGATTAATTCCCATACTGATTTGTTACGCCGACTAGCAAAAAACTAATCGCCCAGTACCCGCCCAGCGATTAATCACCGATTAATCGTCCCTAGGCGCCTATTTTTAGAACATTGGTCACCTCAAGCAAGGATAATCCATAAATCATGAAACATGAAATTGATACGAAACGACTACGAAAATGAAACCTATACACACACGTACACACAAGGGAGTAGAGAGAGATTTACCCACCGGAAATATCCAAGCCACAAAATCCCTAGGTGAGGGATCCTTCACACCACTACAATCCGAGACCACCACGACATAGATCTCCTCGCGCTCTCCGACGTTAGTGAATAACAAAATCTCAAAAGCCTAGGGGAAGATGGCCAAATGTGAGGAAGAAGGAGGAGGGAGGGAGAGAAATCAAGATATATATATATATAGAGGAATTGCGTGAGTGAGAAGGGGGGAGGAGGCTCCAAAAATGGGTTTGGGAGATCCATTACACGAAAAATGATTATATATACGCCCCCGAGAATGACCAAAATGCCCCCAACGCAAGTCTGCCAAACGCTTCGCAGAATGCGTAATTGGTTGCACCATAAACTGGGCTACCAGTTGTGCTACATTCAGTCATTTTCCAAAAATTTGCAGAGAAGAACGCGCTACCGGTTGCGCCATAATTTGGGCTACCGGTTACGCTATCTGCAGCAGTGTCACCAAAACTGCTGCCAAAGAGTTTTGGGCCTAACTTACTCGTCCGAATTCCGATTGATGCGATTCAAGTTGCGTTGGATTTGTAATTGAATTCTCTACGACATTGATAAAGAATATATTCAGATTCAGAAAATACTTCGGGGTCATAATGGGCCTAGAAGATCCTCGACGCATTGCCAGAACAACCCAAGACAACGCCAACCCACCACCGGGGACTCTAACTACCCCGAACCAGTGAATTTCATCGAATAGGACCCAATATCAACCATAATAATATTTAGAAAATTATTTAAAAATCTAGATCACTACACCTCATACCCCTTAAAAGAATTTCGTCCTCGAAATTGCATAGGGTAGAGGCAAGGACAACATGAGACCAAAGAAAAGAGTACAACCAAAACGGATGCTAACAGATGAGAATACTACGTCGCAACAATACCCCACGGGTCAAACACGCACACAAGAAAGAGTTGCATGGCTATGCTGCATAATTCATATACCAACGAGTACACCACAGATACACCGATATGCTAAGAACACGCCGACACGCCAAGCCGCAATCCAATAGACATTCGCAACCAACCCAAAGCCCGTATGCATAGGATATGCTCAACACACGACAACAAAAACACACATCCTAGTGAGATGACCATATGACATTGGTGATTTGTTTTGAGATGCCCCGGCCGGTAGCTCTTCTCAAATCAATTCACGCACGTCAAACATACATCGCACGATCAAGAAAATGCTCACACACACCAACATCAAAGTATGCACGTGCTAAGCCCAACAACATGGCCTAGCACCAAACTCACACCAAGTCTAAACAACAATATGCATTCGTACCCAATTCCCTGTGATCAACTAACTACATCGAATTCTAGATCCACGTCTTCTTACTTACGGTTGACGAACAAACGGTACAAGTGCGATAGACAGATAAGACAAAGAAAGGATGGAAATCGAAATTTCCTCCATTGCCAAGGTTCAACAACCAACAATGGATGCATCACACTAATTTCAAAATGCAATCGCAAACGAACAACCACACAAGAAAAGAGAAAGGGATTTTTGACAATGATCACGTTCCTTCAACCCAATCAAGCCAAAAGAGATGAAGCATCCAAAATGAAACAATGAAACTTAAACAAGGTGTCTCAAAGAGAATATAATCCAAGTCATAGTGCAATCCAAAAAAACCATAGAAGAAAGAGCGACAAGTTCCAAATGAAATTCAACAATGTTACCGGCTTTTCTTGTTGGCTATTTTCCGGAACCGAATCAACTTTGTAGAATCTTTGTATAGGATCTTCTTTTGATCTTAATTTTAGTTTAGTTTGGGGTAGCATAGGTAGATGCTCCTATTTCCAAGATTCGAAGATTTGGATGCGGATTTTCAGCAACAAATGGGTGGAAGTTCGTTATTTGGAAGTTTATGGTATGGCCATTTACTCTTTTAGTATCGTTCTCCATGGTGAGTTAATTCTCGGTACTTTGATTATTCCATTCCCGCCATGTCTTGTCATAATCTTGAACTTTAGGATCGTTTCTATTCTCATTATCTTAATCCTTTGATACGTCATAGGGTTATGTCTAGTCGTAAAAACCTTCCCTAAAGTTTTCATTTTTGATCCATTGTTGAGTCATGGTTCGTTTTCTTAATCTGTTCTTAATTCTGTTCTATGCACAACCAATAGCGCCTCATTTTTGCGCAATCGGTAGCACTTATCTCAAATTGTATTGCAGAGTTCTTTTTGATTGAGTTACTGCGAGCATCGTAACCGGTTATGCCCCTTTGCGCAACCGGTAACGGTTTGTTGGCTGTGTTCTTCATTTTTCTATCCGCTACCGGTTACGCCGAAATGTTGCACAACCGGTTACGGTCTTGCTTGTTTGTGTCGTGCCGGGAAATTTTTTCGTCCTTCCCTCGCCTCCCGTGCTGTGGGAGTCGTTTCCAGGGACGGAAAAAGATACACTGATGGATTTGATTTAAAAATATGGGGGTTTGTTTGAAAATGGATGGCGACCTGAGTATGCTGATTTCGAATTTTTGGAGTCGCCACTTGGTATTGAGCTGTGGTGTACCAAGTCACCGGAATTTTTGTTGTAAAAAGATGTCATTTTGTTTTAGGAAAATGTCTTTTTATTTTGGAAATGTGTCTGCAAAACCAGAAATTCGAGTTCGGGGATTAAATTACGAATGGGGAAGGTGTTAGGTACCCTACTCGCCCTTTCGGTACTTCTTTTTTAGAAATAAATCTCTTTTCGAATCGAAATTGATTGTTTCCTCGGCTAAGAGAAATGTAAAATTATTACTGATTTTATGTATGAAATGAAAAGACTCCTGAATATAGTTGTTGACGGGCAGATTTCGGCCCGGTTTTGGTAAGGGGAATTTTTGAAAGAGATACGGGCGACTTTAGACCCAGTTTTCATGAAAAATGATATTTTTGAGCCAGACAGAACTTCGGCGAGAAATGATTTTCTACAGTCGGATGGAATTCCGACCATGTTTTCAAAATGATTTTGTTTTGTTAATTTAATTTATGACAGCCGGACGGCACTTCGACTGTGTTTTGAAAACTGATTTTATTCTGAGCCGGACAGAACTTCGGCTAAGTGTCGGAAAACATTGTTTTTGTAGTTGGACTGAATTCCAACTAAAAAGAGTGAATTTGTTTTTAGGCCGTCGTATGGAACTTTGACTATGCCTTGAAATATATTTTGGATTTTAGCCGGGTAGAACTTCGTCTAAATACTTGAAAGATATTTTTCTACGGTCGGTCAGAATTCCGACCGCGTTTGAGAAAACAATTTTTAGTCGAACAGAGTTTCGACTGTTCTTTGGATAGGAATGTTTTGGAATAGGTCGGACAAAACTTCGACCGCTTTTTGAAAAGATAGGATATTTTTGGTTTAGAAAATTCCAAAGAATATCAAGTGAACTGGCATGACCCGAGTCATAAGGCATTCTAATGATCCGATTCTAACAGCTACTGCAAGTTTTCACTTCGGAGAACGGATCGTGGAATTTGGTTTTATCTTTTAAACTGTTTTGGTATTTTTCAGTCGGACAGAGCTTCGACCAGAAAAATGTTTTTCTGTAAAAATTGCCGGAATATGTTTTAACCGGGCTTTGAAAGAAGGATTGTTTTTACCAATCGGACAGAGCTTCGACTAGGTTTTGAAAATCGGGGGATGAGATTTTTACTTTCTTTTAAGTGTGGGAAAAATTCTCCCGGGATATCGAGTGCTTCGGAAATGATCCGAGTCACAAGGCATTCCTTTGATCCGATTCTGACAGCTACTGCAAGTTTTCACTTCAGACAACGGATATAGGATTTTAATTTTGTTTTGAAAGTGTTTTGGGGAAAGCGAAAGTTAATCGCTGAAGAGAGATAGAATGAATATGCTGTAATATATATATGGACATGGGGTATAAGATATCATATATATAAACCGAGCTGGATATAGTCCGAGCTAGACGGCAAGTATATATATAACCGAGCTGGATATATTCCGAGCTAGACGGCAACAATTGGTAAGATATCGTATATAACCGAGCTGGATATATTCCGAGCAAGACGATAGATATTTTAGGGCGAAGACGTCTTTATGTTCTTCTTGTATGCGATAGCGGAGCCAGCATAGCCAAGCATGTGCCGAATTCTAACGAGGAGAAAGGCATAAAATAACGAATTCTTTAAACAGATATGAGTTTTGAAAGCATAAAAGACGAGTATTAAAAAATTGCGGCAAATATATTAATTGGATCTGTACAAATCGGGGAGACGACTTCTGTAGATAGATTCTTTAAAACATAGTAGGGTATAGTATCGAACGCGGCCGATTGACTAATACCAAACTATGAATTAGAAGACTATCAAGAGTCTCCCGAGAGTAAGAGGCAAATTAATTTACCGAAGAAAGATAAGCTCGAGATACTTCAAGAACGAGGCTTGTTCTTAGTTGGATTTTGGTTTTTCGAATTTTTGGTCGAATTTTTGGTAGTTTTTGGAAGAGTTTTGAGAGAAAATGCCTAGAGGCTTTGGTATCTGAAGTTGAAATGGACTTGGAATGAAGTTATTCGGTCTGGATTGTTGTTGTGGTGAGTTACTATATATAATGGACTATGTCGCAACTATAGTTGCGACATAGTGGAAATATTTGCCAAAATGCATGGCTGGCCAGCCACGTGTTGGCAGGATATTGTAGGAAGCTTCCAAGGTCGGTTTGAGCTTATCTTTGACGAAAAATTAATTAAAAATAAAAGAAAATACACTTAAAATTGAAAAAGTATCCCGGAGTTCTGATCTTGGTCCGAAGCTTCTGTTTACGCTTTGCCGTCCCCTCAGAGAACTCTGACTTTAACATTTTAAATTTGATATTCATGATCGCTGTGTTGGATCACGAATATAACAAATATCCCGGGCTTGATTCGGACACTTTCTAGAAAAACCCTGAAATACATCTCTGATATTCTGACTGAAATGAGAAGCGGTTGGTGCACCTCCTGGGCTGGTCAACTTCTAGAAAATCTGTTCTGTAGGGAATGTCAGACTTTGAAGATGAGGTCCGTGTAAAATACGTCCGTTGATTTCTGAGGCCGACTGACCACTGCATGGAAATCTGAACGAATTGACGTTTATCCTTAACTGAATTCCGGTGCTGGATTAGATGGAGTCAGTTTTTATATCTACTTCTCTGTAATATGCTCGTCTTCGATATTCTCCACAAAAGAAAAAATTTTGGACGTTCGTGTAGGATTCTGCTTATGCCGACCCGTTTGCCAATTCGGATGCGGTTTCAGTGCCGTCCGTTTGAAATTTGTCTTGATTGATGTATCAGAATAGAATTCTGAGACGGGTAAATGTTCCTCAACACTTTACCGTTGCGGGTTTGTCATTCTAAGAATTTTGACTGACGTCGAGGCTATTCGCGGTGAGTCTGAACATTCCGGATGTGCATACGGATACTGAAAAAGATTGTTTTGCTGATTTCTGAACTTGTAGGAGCCGAGCCAAATTTTGGGTATCAACAGCTGCCCCTCTTTGTGTACGTTGTGTAGCAATGGTGGACAAAGACTAATTGATGAGTAAAATTTTGACTCATGGCTTATATGTTTCGGATTTTTCCTGGCTCTTCAGAGGAATTTGACATCTGCTGGTGGACTCGGAAATTTTTTTGGAGTTGCCGATGGCGCAGATCTGGCTCATCGAAGTTGCATTTCGGACCGACCGGTCGCGCTCGGGTCAAATCTGATCTTTTCCCGAATGGCGCCAAAATCCACCCCTTGGATGCCAGCTGTGCGCATGGCTCGAGGCTGACAGCATTTAAAGTTTTGACCGATGTCGCAACTATAGCTGCGACATAGAGCCTACTTAAGGAAACGCGGAGGCAGTGAACTCCCATTCTGATTTCAATCTTCTAAAGGCCTTGAGAGACTTGGCAGAGCTCTGACTTCACTCGGATTTCACTCGACGATGTCCCGATGCTTGATCCTTCGATCGATTCACTTCCGGCGGACACAGATCTGATCATACAAGTAAGTAATCGACTGTTTTTCTTCCATGCTTTCGGTAATTTTGAATGCATGTACTAGGAAATACGCTAATTAGTCGAAAACCTGCATTGTTGTTAACATTTAATGAACGTACATCGCTAGTGTTTTAGCCGTCATGCTGTCCGTTCGTAAATTTCTCGCACTTTGGGCAGTACCAAAATTTTGAAAATGTCATTTTAAACTCGACTAGGGCGATCGTTAGTGAGATTACGCCGCTAGGATTTTGTACGGATGACCTTTAGAAAGATGTCAAAATTATTTTTCGCACAATAACCGTAGAAAGATGTTATTTGTGGTGTATGACGCTTAGCGGTATTTATAGAAAAGTGATATCGAAATTTTTGTGAACGGGCGATTAGGATCGCGAAAAATATGTTTTGAAACTTTTATCGGACAATCTACAGAAAGGCGTCACTTCTTGGAATTTTTAGGGACTTGATGGTAATTGTAGGAAATTATCACCGAAGTTTTTGTAGGTTGACGATCGTACTCGTGACAA
The DNA here is from genome assembly GCA_002855965.1 of Monotropa hypopitys. Taxonomy (NCBI): domain Eukaryota; kingdom Viridiplantae; phylum Streptophyta; class Magnoliopsida; order Ericales; family Ericaceae; genus Monotropa; species Monotropa hypopitys. The sequence goes on from NMUG010000226.1 coordinate 21,407, forward strand.
CGCGTTTTTGAAAAAAATTCGTTCAGGCGACCAATAGGAAGTTGACGCCGAAAATTTTTGACACTTGGACATTAAGATCGCAGGTAGATATCACAATGTTTTGAAAAGTTCGGTTTTAATGGACAGCCTTAGAAAGATGCTATTGTCGGTATGATTTTGAAAATAATAATTGTGGATAACAGGATCTCGTCATGAGTAGACGGAAGAAATTAATTAATAATCATAGAAAGATATCATTAATCGTCGCCTTTTTTGAAATTTTGAACGATAACCGTGGATAGATATTATCGTAAAAGAAATGTGATTTTGGAATTTAATTAGTAACTGTAGGCAGATATTACTAAATTTAAAATTCTGCAACTTGAACGACAATCGTAGGGAGATATTATCGTAAGCGTGTACCTGACAATTGATTAGTAACCATGGATAGATATCACTAAAATCGTATAACTCTGAAACTTGAACGATAATCATAGTATCAGCAACAAAACAGGAAACAATATTTAACCTAACCAACCTTTACCAGCCAATCGAGAAAAAGAAAAAGAAAAAAAATTAAAAGAGAAACTGCTGTCGCAAAAACCCCATACACCCCCCAACCCTAAACACCGCTGAACCACCACCGATCAACTGCATCTGCAGCCGCAAAACCCGCCACCACTGTCTCTTCACCTAGCTGCCACCTCTCCACTCTGCCACTCTACCCACTGCATCCCACAGGCCAGACCTGAATGAGAACTGCCTCTCCATCTCTAACCCCCAACATAGCCTCCTCGCCAAAAGCCGACTGCCCCACATCCATGCCCGACAACGCCTAAACACCAGATCTGGATCCCCCTTCCAATAACTCTGCTGCCTCGCCCCATTGCTATGTCGATGTCGAAGACAACCAGCCACCTCACCGCACTGACCCACCAACCTCTGCAAGCTCTCTCGCCGCCTCAACCCCTTCAACCTTGCCCTCCTACTTCGCCCCAAAACCTAGATCTGGAAAGCCAGCCTTCGATCTAACTCCACTGCAACTATATCGCCCTCATCGAGAAATGCTGCCTCCGAGCCGCACCGCCCAGCAGCCTCTTTAAAACTGCCTCCTCCTCCCCTGCCTCCTCCTCCTCGCTGTCTGCCAACCATCCAAGACCCTTATCGCTGCCTCTGACGAGGAGACACAGACATGGATACAAAAAACTAGGATGGGGAGTGCATTCTCTCTCAGCTTAGAGAGAGAAGCTCTCAATCCTACTCGATAATGCCCGATAAGCAATGTTTTATTTGTTTATGGTTTGAAAGATAACTTGCTTAGTATCGGTTAATTTTGCGATGCTTCACATGATGTACATTGTTTTCGTGATATGTGTAAAATCTTAGATGCTAGTGGTGCTTGCATTGTCAAGGGCACACGCTTTTTCGACAATTGCTATTGTGTTGAAATGACTCCCTCGGTTGCTTGCAATTGTGTTTTACTTGATGACGTAGAATTATGGCATCAACATTTGGGTTATGTAAATTTTTTAGATTTACATAGAATTACACAAAAAGACATAGTTCACGGGATTCCTAAAATCCCTAACGGTAAAGGTCTTGTGTGCAGCGGATGCATGAAAGGAAAATAATCCAAGAGTCGACACATTAAGACTAACATTATAGGAACCACGAAGTGTCTAGAACTTATTCATATTGACCTTATGGTACCATCTCGCACTACTAGCTTAGGTGGTAAGAAATATATTTTAGTTATGGTTGATGACTTCTCACGTTACTTATGGGTCAGTTATTTGAAAGAAAAATTGGATGCTTTCACTTGTTTCAAAATCATTTGTAACCGAATCCAAAATGAAAAAGGATATAACATCATTAGAATAAGAAGTGATCATGGGAAAGAATTTGAGAATTCCGAAATAAAAAAATATTGCGATAGTATTGGGATTAAACATGAATTCTCCGCTCCCCATACTCCTCAACAAAATGGGGTCGTGGAGAGGAAAAATCACACCTTACAAGAAATGGCACGTGTCATGCTTCATTCTAAAAAGGTTCCAAGAAATCTTTGGGCCGAAGCCATAAACACGACTTGCTATACTATAAATCGTGTCTATACTCGACCCGACACTTCTCAAACTCCATATGAGTTGTGGTATGGTAAAAGACTGATGATCAAGTATTTTCGCACTTTTGGTAGCAAGTGCCATATTTTGAGGGATATCGAGTTGCTTGGTAAATTCGACTCCAAGAGCGATGATGGTATTTTTCTTGGATATTCTACTTCGTGTCAAGCTTATCGAGTCTTTAATCTTCGTACTTCTACTTTAGTGGAATACTCAAATGTTGTGATTGATGACACTTTCATTGATAGCAATGATAAATCTTCTAATAATGATGATATATCCTCGTGGGAAATTTTTGAGGTTGATTCTAGTACTCCTTTCTATACCTCATCGGATGAGGAAAATGATGTTGATACTCCTACTCTTGATGAGGACTCTTTACCGGGTCATACTAATGAGGGAGAAACATCGGATCCTCACCATGGTGATTTGCAACCTTCGTCTAGAACTTTACATGACCATCCAATTGATCAAGTTATAGGAAACGTAAATGATCCCGTGTTGACACGTAGACAAAATAGAAATTTTATTCATTACGTTTGCTATACATCGTCCCTTGAACCAAAAAGAATAGAAGAAGCTCTAAAAGATGAGTGTTGGGTTGAGGCCATACACGACGAGTTAGAACAATTTGAACGTAATAGAGTTTGGACTCTAGTGCCTCGTCCTTCACACACGAATGTTATTGGGACTAAATGGATCTTTAAAAATAAAAAGGATGGTGATGGTATAGTTGTTAGAAATAAGGCTCGTCTAGTTGCCCAAGGCTACTCTTAAATTGAGGGTATAGACTTTGATTAAACATTTGCCCCGTTAGCTAGATTAGAGTCCATATGGATTTTACTAGCAATTGCTTCTCACCTTGATTTTAAACCTCACCAAATGGATGTTAAAAGTGTATTATTAAATGGTGACTTGAAAGAGGAAGTATATGTAGAACAACCCAAAGGTTTTATTGATCCACACTTTCTATCTCATGTTTTTAAGCTAAGGAAAGCCTTATATGGCTTGAAGCAAGCTCCCCGTGCTTGGTATGAGCATCTCACTAACTACCTCTTGAATACCGGCTTTGTTTAAGGGGGAGTTAATAAAACTCTATTTTTGAAAAAGATGGAAAACAATCTTTTAATTGCACAAATTTATGTGGATGATATCATTTTTGGCTCAACTAGTGATAGGCTCGCTTTTGAATTTGGTTCTCAAATGTCACATGAGTTTTAAATGAGCCTTATGGGGGAATCGACTCATTTCCTTGGTTTTCAAATTAGACAAGTGAGTGATGGAATCTTCCTAACTCAATCCACTTATGCCAAGGAGTTGGTCAAGAAATTCGGTCTTGATAACGCTAAATCTATTAGATCCCCTATGAGCACTAGTGAAAAACTAGGAAAGGATAGTTTCGGCGCTAGCATAGACCCTACCTTGTATAGGAGCATGATCGGTAGTCTCCTTTATCTCACCGCTAGTCATCCGGATATTGCTTTTAGTGTGGGTGTTTGTGCTCATTTTCAGTCTGATCCCAAAGAATCACACTTAACGGCTGTGATGACGTCCCAAATCAGCAGCTCAGACTCAAGTTCTCCTTCTTGGCTAGCCTGCAAAAC
>NMUG010000227.1:0-25040 GCA_002855965.1 Monotropa hypopitys
TTTTATAACATAACCCTTTACAACAATGCCTCAACTAAAAGCAAAGGCCAAAATAGAATTTTATAAGATAATCCTGTACAAGGTGGCCAACAGAAAAGTAAAGAAGTACAATGCTGAAAAAGAACAACACACGGCCTACAGTCCACTATAGACCAAGTCCTGTGAAGGATCCAGCAGCTACTCCAAGTCAAGGGGACAAGGTCCTACAAAAGTAGAAGGTCAGGCACCACCGCCTGGTAGAGATAATCTATCTCCTAATGTCTATAATATTGGGTGAAGGTAAGGAATGTAATGTGACTTATGCAATGGATCTCGATATTTTAAAACAGTAAGTTTTGTTCTAACATTCCACATTCGACTCATCGTAGGGTAAAAGTAGTACAAGACTCAAGAAAGAGTTATTAACACTGAATATGACCCTACGTTTTCCAAAAACAGCTCATTTCCTTTCTTAGAAAATAATTGGTTTCTAGTATACCAATTAGCCCGCATTATTCAGTATTCCCATTTATTTCCCGCCCCTTATAGAGACAAGGGCAATATCATTCAACATTTGAGTTTTAGGCTTGTTCCGCGCTAGTCGCTCGTCAACAGACTAACCGATAGTTTCCTCGTATTCCCCGACTCGATGGGAAGGGCCAGACAACCCTCCATTGTACAATGTCGTGAGTGCTCACAGTATCCACTCAAGACACTCACAGCTACCCGTATATCAAGCCAACTCAAGTTATCACATTAATTAGGGTCTTTAGCTTAGTTTAGTGTTCACATTCATTATTCCCACACGAATAGGGCAATGCCTCCTAATTTGCCATATAGACCCAAATATGTGATTTTCCCGCATTATTTCCAAAACATTCCTTTTCTTTCCAAAACGTTCCGTTCGTTCGCAAAACCCTTCTTTTGTTCGATTCATTACAAAAACGTGTCAAAACAACGTTTAACCCACAACCACCCAAGAGTGTCCCAAACAAGTCATCTTTATCCAATTCGATTTTACAAAACGACGATGATGCATTTTTTCACAAAATTGGTGCTTTTCGAAATTAGACTCGGAATCGAACAATTAACTTCCTAGGAAATTCATAGAGACCCTAGACAATACCCAAACCCGACCAATTTAAGCGAACGATAACTCATAAGTGTAAACAATGCGAATACGCACAATTGATGGAATATCATAAAATGCGTAAGGGGAAAGTAAGGAGACAAACACTACAAACGAGAGGGATAGAAAACTCTACCTCGATCGGAGCTCCGGTGACGCTCACCGAAAAGTTTGCCGGAAAACCTCTATGGCCGTCGCGATGCTCTACGATGTTTGCAAAGACAAACACACCCAATGAGCAACCAATATCCATGACAGGAGGAGAGAGATACAAAACTTAGGGTTTTGGAGAGGGAGAAGAACTCACCGTGAATGGATGATCTATGCACATCACTGCGGAGAGGGGAGCGAGGCCGTCGACGTTAATACTCCGCGTTTTATTCGAAATCTAATGGATTGAGAGCTATGGAGGAGAGAAGTGAGAGAGAGTTGAGAGGAGAGGTAGAGAGAGGCTAGGGTTTTCAAAATGGGGAAGACAACCCATAAAAATCGTGTATAGGGTATATATAGGACCCCCACATGATTTTACCACAATGCCCTTCATTAAATCTATCAACACATCGAATTTGGCCTTCACGATCGGTCAACGGAATAAGCTCGACCGGTCGAGGCTATATTGAACACCCCACTGCCCAAGCTCGACCGGTCGACGACGGTACGGTGTACCGATCGACAAGACCAATTTTGCACTGTTTCTGAACGGTGGCATTTTCGAGAGTATTTTGGTCATAACTTCTTCGTCCGGACTCTGATTGAGACGATTCAAGTTGCGTTGGATTTCTAATCAGATTATCTACGTCTTTCATGAATAAAGAATTCTGATTTGAAGAACGGATCAGGTCGATGGATTTAAACTCTATTAAGGACTTATCCAAATACCCAACCATCGACGAACTTCATGCCGGGTACGCTCATCCCACTCAGACTTACTCAAATGATATACGATGATTATGTATGCTTCCAAACATCACAAAATCTCAACGGCATATGGATTTTGATTTATTGATACGAATGGAAATTAATTAAAATTTTCAGAGTGTGACAAACTACCATCCTTATAAAAATTTCGTCCTCGAAATTTCCAAGGTAAAAGAACCGAGATACAACACCACGAGGAGAATAACGCCCAAGCACGAAACACGTGGAGTCCCCACGAAAACCGGCAACAACAACAAGACGTTCCCAATCGAACAACTCTGCCACGAATACCCAACAACAATTGCAAACTGAACATACCACCAAACTTCCTGAAGAGAACGATACGCCGCAACTTGAAAAATACCCACAACGCAAGAAACGCCAAAGAAGAACCTGAATTACGCAAAAGAAATCACCACGGGAGAGTTAAGGACTTCCAAGAAATGGTTCCCGTGCACCCAAACATTCCCAAACCGCTGGATCAAGCAAGAAACGTCGACTTTCAAATAGGAATTAAGGTACGAGCACCAAACCGCAAGAATATCTCCACGAAAAATTCCTGTAAAAATCTAAGACGCGCCACAACACCAAATGGACATGCCGGGAAGACACCAAAGTGCCGAAATACCAAGGATACGGAGGGACACAGTATGGATACACCGACACGCGAAGGATACGCCAAGGACACGCCGAGGACACGCCGACACGTCAAGGACATGATTCGGATACGAGGATATAGTACCGACATGCGAATATGGTACGGATACTCCGATTTTTTCAACATATTTTTTGGAATTTGTGAAAAATAGAAGAATGATTTTCAACCACCGCAAGGATGTCCACAACGACCACATTACCTCAAACGCGTGAAAAAATCCCGAATTTGATTTCCGAACAAGATCGCAACAATCCGACCGATACGAGTGAGGATTTGAAAGCAAGACAAGCCACAAGGAATGGTCACGCAACAACCGTGCCACCCGAATCACCCAAAACAACCACAACGCCACCAAGAGAAGAACCAAACAACCAAAATCTCACATACCAACCCGCACACACCTAATGCGGTACCAGAATGACTAAGAAGTTTGATTTGAGATGTGCTGGCCAGTCACCTTCTCAAAACAATCCTTCATGGTCATTCATACACCACATAACACGGACTACACACACCGGTCATGACAAACATCACCACAATCTAAGTCAGTGCAGTCGACTTCAAAGAGACACATATATTCTATCCCAACGCTCGCAACACAACTGCACAACACAAAAATGAACTCATCTCACTGATTACACCAACCATAATCCCATCCAACAGCACACTCTCAAACAAGCTCCAAAGGGAGACAACATCGCAGAACGGAGGTATCCAAGCGCCAATGGACACGTCGCCAACAGATACTAAAATAATCCGGATTCGCACGAAGACACGGCGAACAAAGAGAGCGACGCATAAAGGCAACCCACAAGACTATAGTGCATGAAGGAAGGATATGATCTCCCAAAACAATTTCTATGAAGTAAATGATTCTCCACACGCAAGACGAACAACGCATCACCACTCCAACAAGTGCCACAACTACAGATACTCAATGAGCAATCGATAGGAAAACGGAGAAAGCCAGCTACAACACCACGAGTAGGAAACAAGGAGCCAGAAGATTTCCCGAACAATGCACATCTTCCGCAATAGCCAACAAGTGCCAAACGAGGAACATGGGGAGTCAATCCGCACACCACCGAAGAACAGGGAATTCTAGCGACGACTAGGATACGGCACAAGCGCACGGGACAACACTTCCAACAATGATGGTATAGACCATCGATCAAGCTCGTTGATCCAAGAGAGTTGATGAGTCAATAAGTAGCCAAGGAACAACATCCACTCACCGATCCGACAAGGATTGAACAAGGAGGAAACTAATATGCCAAGTGGGGCATACAGCCAACAACACTCCACAACCAAGATGTAGCGAAAGGAACCCACTGAACCACTATTCACCTCCTATAACATCATACGGAAATGAGACAACCACTCTAACTCTCGTCTTCAAATCCCAAGAAAATACACAATACCTCAATCCATCAACTAAATTATTCCACCTCTCTCGGACTCATGACTTCAAACCCAAATCCACATCCCAAACTCTAAGTCACCAAGAAAGATCACTACACTTCTATCTCTCAACCCAAAACCATTTTCTCTCCACATTATTACCCAACAAGGCAAGAAACCCAAGTACCACTTCTAGGAAGAACCGTTAGATAGTCACACACGCACTATCATCCCAAAACCTCAAGAGGGAACTAAGTTCTTCAACCACTTTCCCAGCTCATAACACAACAACAACAACAACTCATTGAGTAAACACCAAGGCATCCCAAAAACAGGTCTAACACCCAAATCACCCAACAAACCCAATTGACCAATCGAGACAAAACTTGCACAAGACTATCTCCCAAGTCGTTTCACAACCCAAATAACCGAGTAACCAAATCACTGTGGACCCACACAAATCTAGCCCTTTCCGAATGACCTCAAGTCATGACTCAGTGCTACCACACGAACAAGATACCACACTCAAATTCCTTCATCCTTCTCTCTCAACCAAGAAGTACTGCAACTGCAAGGCACTAAGTACAACATAAATCCTCAAGTAACTTCAAACCACAAGTCAAAATTAACTTTCGCATCAAGCAAGTGCAAGGTACTATCATCACTAACCACTCGGTACTAATCCGCAAGGGGAATTTACTAACCCAAGAGCACTTCATATCCCAAGTGAATCACACACAATCTCTGCTATGATAAGACCTTACCACACCGAGGTATTCTCACTTCCCAAGAAGGTCATAATCGCTAGATCACCGAGTGCTAACACGTCAAGGAGCAACTACTAATCACAATCCCACAAGCAAGGTCATTCTGAGATTCTACAACTTACACAAAGAACGAGACTTACCAGGGGGACCCAATCAATCCCAAAGGTAAACAACCATTAACTACAAGGCCATCCAACGAGAAGCCTATCACATGACTGGAGTGGGAGTCAAAACTCGACCACGAAGAGACGATCAACCCCAAAGGTGCAAACGACAAGCTCCAACAATCAATGTCAAGAAGCGAAATAGAATTCAAGGCTCAATCACAAGATCACTACAAATTCCCAACCGCAAGAACGACCATCAAACCGGCATCAAGAGGAAAGACATCACTCTTACAAGAAGAAGCGGACAACAACCTCGTCTAAGATCAAAAGGAGGAACTCAAGGAATGATCATTCAACCACACGCAAGATCATCATCCTCATTAGGAGGGCAAACGAGAATCAAATCCACTGACTGCTGCAAAGTCCATCATCTACTACCAGAAATAGGCTCAAAAGCCACGACGACGACAACAAGAATCCGCTTCCTACTAGGGAATAGGCTCGACAAACCACCACTACAGCCACCAACGATTGATATCGGGGAATAAGATTCCGAAATTATTACACGAAGAAATTCATTCACGCTCTAAGAATCAAGGAACTCGAAACAGTTCATCAAGCTAGAGTAGGAGTCGCTACTACCACCTAGAGGATACAACCGGAACAGACAAGTCCAATACCCACAAGATCCTCTAATGGTTGCCAAGACAGGCTCATCTTTGTTAAGAGCAGCCCTAAAGTCATCAGTGAGGTATTCATGACCGTTATTAGACCATATATTATGCACAACAGTATGATATTGAGTTTTAACCATTTGTAGAAAATTTCTAAAGTGAATAAAGACTTCAGATTGTTTCTTCATAAGATAAACCCATGTGCAACGAGTGTAATCATCAATGAATGTGATATAATAATGGTGCTGAGATATGGACACGATAGGAGAGGGCCCCCACACATCAGAATGAATGAGGTTAAAGGCACTAGGTGCTCGATGCATGCGTGGAATATAAGACATGCGAGTATGTTTAGACAATTCACAAACCACACATTAAAAATCAAACATTTTGCATGCTTTATTCAAAGGTGGGAATAACCAATACATATATTGAAAATTCACATGTCCGTGTCTTAGACGGACATGCCACAAATCTAAAGTTGTAAGATTAAAAACATATTTATTGGAATCTCGGAAAACAAGATTATTAGAAACTAGTAAAACAGATGCTTGCAAACTAGAGGAGGACACCCTAGAAGAGGGAGGATCACCGAAGTAATAGAGACCATCACGCTCATACCCCCTTCCAAAAAACTTTTTCGAAGTCAGGTCCTACAAGTAGCTGCAAGTAGGTAAGAACACAACAGCACACTTAAGATTTTTAGCAAGACAATTAATAGAGAGAACATTATAGGAAAAGTTAGAAACATAATAAATAGAGAAAATAAGGATATCAGGAGACAAACGAGCATCACCCTAACTATGGATGGAAATACATGACCCATCAACAATATGAACAGATTGAGAAATTTGAGTAAAGGGGGATGTGAAAGACGAAAGCTCACCAGTCATATGATTATTGGCACCAGAATCCATGTGTAATGGGTTGCTTACCATGAAGGGAGGTCGTATTACCTAAACAAATAGTAGTAGTAGGCCTTGAAGAGGAAGACACTCTTATGCCCATATATGACTAAAGTTGGGTGATTTGAGCCTAAGTGTGGTCAATGCCTTGTGGGATAGAAGTGAAAACTATTTCAGCAATATTACTAGTATGAGGGGCTCCTCTACCATGATCGATGGAACATTGTTGATATTGTTGCTTAATTCAGGATGAAGATAAAAGCAACGATCAATAGTGTGACCTGTAGTGCGACAATGTTGGCAAAAAGGATGATTTCCACGAGTTCCTCCAGGACGAGAACCAGAAGGAGCAACAAAAGCCATTTGATCTGGAACTGAAGAGAGGTGTTCAGAAACATGAGGAGGTAATAGGATCCAGCATCGCAGCTCATCGCCATCTACAGTGGCAAAAGCCTCATAAAGAGAAGGCATAGGAGTGGTATTTAGGATCTGGGTTCGAAGAGCTTCAAACTCTGGTTTTAATCCGATTAAGAATTGATAAGTGCGACGATGATCAAGGCACTTAGACTCAACAACACCATCCATAGGAAACTCACTAAGGGGCTTATACTGATCGAACTCCTCCCATCGGGTATGAAGATATCGATAATAATCAGCAACTGTAAGACCCAAGGTTGCTTCAAAGGTATGAGAAATATCCCGACAGAGTTAAAAGATGCGAGAGTCATTATGAGCATGGGCATACATTTTGATGAGGACCTCCATAGACTATGAATAGTATTATGATACATGAATATATGATAGACACATTCATCCATAGAATTAAACATACAAACAAGAATGATATAGTTGTCTATGTACCACTCTTCATATTGAGGATCTGTTTCAAGAGGGGTAGGTACTTTGTTAAGGAGCCATCCAATCTTACGCTTACCACCAAGATAAAAATGGAAGGAGCGAGACCAGACATGAAAATTTTTTCCATTCAGTAACACACTTATGATACGTTGAGCTGGTGTGGAGTGTAAAAAAGACAGATCTGTGCGAGGAGTTGGAGGGTCAATAAGACCTGTAGAATTATTTTTGCCATTATGTGCCATTGATTGGAACAAGAATCGGGAGGCCCAGCTACTGACGATGGGGTAACTGGACAGATGGTTACCCGGATAAAAGACAGAGAGAACAAATGATATTTAATACGTTAGAGAGACGGTCTTACATAATGGAAGACCTAGAGAAGGAGCCAGTGTAGCAACAGGCTAAAGAAGGAGCTCCGGTGGAAGAGCATGCAGAGGGTGCATGCGAAGGAGGAGGAGGGCACATTTGTAGGTGGAGGAGGGCACAGGCACTGGTGTGCACAGGCAGAGGATGGTGCAGGCGAGCTGGCATAGGATGTCGCAGGCGGGCTGGGGATTCCTAGCGAAATTGGGCACATGCGGGCCAATGGGGAGTCGCAGGCCAGTGAGGGCAAGAGGGCCGGCAGGGGTAGGGGCACCGGCGGGTGAGGAGCCCCAATGCCTGCGATGATTGTCGTGACCAGTAGGGGCTTGCGACAAGATTTCGATCGAGATAAAAAGAAAGAAAAAAATGGGAGGCTCTGATACCAAGAAGTAAAATGAGAAAAAATAAATTTATTGATATTCCATTCTATACACAGTTTATGCTTATATAGATACAAATGAGATGAGAAATGGAAAGGAATAAAATAGGAAATAAATAAGAAAGGAAACCAAATCGAAAATGGTCAACATGACCTTTATATAAAACATTAATTTAGGACACAAAATCTCTCAATTCCAATAGTAACTGATTATCCTTTTATAGATACTCGTTCTTGAATTTTCTCGCCGCCCAAACGTGGATTATGTTTTGTCAGTTTTTGTGAACTATTGTCTACCATATGTGAGACCCATTGTCATGGTAGGAAGTGTTGGTTGGGACCCACCCAAGATCGAAACACCACACGCACACTAATATAAATCAGCTATTAAAATAAGAGAGACACAAAGAAATTAAGTACGGAAAAATTCACTATAATTTCCACTATGATAGTTACAAAAAACCCGTTCACATCTCTCCTCTTTCTCTATGCCTCAATTTTCTTTTTTTCTTTTGCAAAACAAAACTCCGTTATACGTACCCTTTTATACCACAAGGGTAGGGTTGCATTCATCACAAATGAAAAAGACAAAAAAACACCCACTAAGGATTGGATCCCAACAATCACTCTCTCCATTCTGAGTGGGTGATTTACGATCAAGCCAAACTATGCACCCCTTCCATTGGGTGTCTTGCCCCTCACATGGGGCGCACCGCAAGAATCAAAATCTCACAAATAATTGTGACTTTGTCACTCCACTCGGATCATCGTCACCTATACCATTCCTCAAATCCCCAATTCTCTTCTCCACAAAACCCTCTAGCTTGTACAATCTTCCAAGCATTCTCCCCGTCAAGAATTTTGTGCTACCCTTTGCGTACATGAAGAAACCCATCCCTAGCCAAGAAGTTATACCCCTTCTCATCAAGCACCCCAATGGAGATTTGATTCTTTCTTACCCCGACACATGTCGAACATCTTTCAACGTCACATACTTTCCACCTGGAAAATGGAACTTCATTATCCCTTTGGCCACAACACGGATTTTCGTGCCATTTGCCATCCGAACGGTTCCCTCATCGACTGTCTCATAACTCCAAAACTCCTCTTTGTCCCTGCAAACATAGAATGAACACCCAGAGTCTAGTACCCAATCCTTCTTCCCAACATCCGTAGAATCTTCCTCAGCAACTATAATGCTTGACTTGTTTTTATGATTTCCCATACATAGGGATAACTTGTCGTGCATAATAAAAACTCATTAAATCTGAAGTCGAATCCATAGTGAATGGGTATTGAAAAAAAACTCTTTATTTTATTTATGGTATAAGAATGCTGAAGGTGAAAGAGGAAATTACGAATGATTTCTTTTACAACTTTTTAATCTATTCTAAATGATTAATAGAAAATTAATTAGAATACATAGACTCGATTCATTGGGTCAATCCTTTCCTTGTCAAGATAAATTATTTTCTTCTATTACAAATGTGTCTTCAGTATTGAGGGTACTACCCACAATCTATCAATGGAAGATAAGTCGGTGAAAATAATATGAAAGTACATCTTAGGCATTGAGGGTACTACCCACAATCCTTCGAGGGAAGATTTAGCAGTGAAAATATTATATTAACTCATCTCCGGTATTAAGGGTACTAGCCAAGATCAGTCGACGAAAGATTAAACTTAGTTCTAGAGGAATTCGAGAAATTCCGTTCTCTTGTTGTTGTATATTGGCCTAAGCATGGCAAAATCAATTGTCTATAACCAATCAAAGTCCTCTACGCAACCCAACTGATTTTGAATATCGAATCCACCAATATGAACAAGGTATTCGGTGAAAATAAGATTTATGGAAGAAAATGAATCATCAAGAGTCAGATTGAATATCACATTTGAATCGAACCTTTGACAGATTAGAACGACATTGATATGTAAAAAGAACAAGAATAATCAAAATAATTGAAGACGAATGCAAGCTTAATTAAACAATACCTGGAATTGAAAAATTAATCTTGAAGAAGAAATGAGACACACACACACACACACACACATACACACACACACACACACACAGAGGCAGCCGCCACCCAAACCCTCAGAACAATCTAAACCTAAAACCAAACTACTTTATAAGAAAACGTAACTAATGAATATCATTTCCTAATAAAAAACGTAATGTATATATCTCCCCTTCATACTCTTAGATATCCTTTCACAGCTAAAACAATGATTTCCAAAATAATTTCCTTCCCCAAAAATTTCAGATCTTCCTCTTCAGAGCATATCTTCAATCAAATTTTGAATTAAAAAACTTTCTTATCTGCAATTCCAGAACATTGGTTTAAAGATAATTGTGTTGTCCTAGTTATCAGTAATGCATGACTCTAGATCTGCACTTTGGGGTGTGTTTACCGATAATTGGCATTTCCATCTGTAATGCCTTTCTTTAGATTTGTTCTTCGCTACTTGGTTACCAATAACCTATTAGGTGCTGGTTACCAGTAACCAGTGCTCCTTATTTGTTGTTGCTGACCTCTTGTGATGGCTTGGGGCTCGACTTTTATGACTTTGAATGATCCTTTAAGACTTGACACACATTCTTCACGGCATGGGGTGCTCGGGGGACTTCCGGGTCTATCTAAAAGTACTAATAAACAAGATAAACCTATAAAATACTATAACACACATTAAACACATCAATAAACTAAATAGAAATAAATAAACAATAAACTATAACAAAATAAGATAAATGGGCACACCAATATGCAAAATTGTAAGACTATCACACCCCCAAACTTAGCATTTGCTAGTCCCTAGCGAACTCACACTAAGACTCGATCTTAAGAATTACTGAATAAAGAAAGTGCAGGATAGTTCCTTTAAACCCCCAGGTGGCCCCGGTAGGACGAGTATGGTCTCGTGAGCATTTTCAATAGTGATAGCTCACAAAATGCATTTAAATCCTAAAAAGTTTCTTTTACAATAAAATTTGAGAAATTACAAGTCAAACTCAAAATACTTTTAAAGCATAGAACATGGATTCTCGAAAAGATACAATGAGAAAAAAATGTTCTATAGCCTATCAAATCATGAAAATAAACTATAGCACCAAAAATTAGCATGTGTTTGATAAAGGCTTAAGTCGCAAATAAGAGATAAACCAAAAATCTTTCCGGACCGAGTTTCGACTTCAATCTTCACTATGTCATGCACTCCACAAATAAATCACTCGAAACAAGGGTGCATTTTTTAACTCTCATATGTGTAGGGGTGGAGGTTATGTAAATTGGAAATCAAGATATACTGCACATTTCGATATGAAATAAATCTCTATAATAGTGGATAATGATCTCATGAATAGAAAACCCAAGTATTGGAAAGTATTCATCCATCGAACCAGAATTCGTTACCCCAAGGATCAAATAGGACTTTAATTTCGGTTATATCATTAGGTAAGGGAAAATGTATTAGGCTATTGCTACTAGATTTATAGCTATCTGCAAAATGGATTATGCAGATTTCGTCGATTTGTCTAGGAGGGTCAGGAAAATGTTCAGGAAATGGATGAACATGGAGAGAGTGTGAAAAGAAGTAGATCGAGAATGTTTGAAAAATTTGGAGGTGGTAGGTCTAAGTCATAGGATTCGAGGTCTGAATTAATAAAAGGTCAAGGTGGGACTAAGTCATAGGGTAGTGATTATAAATGTAAAGTGGAACAGAGTGGGAGTTGCTAGATAGTTTCTAGTGGTCTAGGGGGGATGTATTGATATTTTAAATGTGGGGTGTATGACCATGTGATTTGGGATTGTCTAGATAAGGATGATGTTCCTAGGGGTCCTAAGTGTTCCAATTTCCGAGAGTTTGGACACATAGTATCCTATTGTACTAAACCAAAAGCTCAAGCAACTTCTTTCGTGGGCAGTGTGACTGGGGTGGACAAAATGGTAATAAATCTCCAAAGGCTCTAGGAAATGTACTTGCACTTACATGTCAAGGAGCTCAGGCATTTCTCGATATGGTGACTTGTATGTTGTATATAGCTGGGCATTTTGCACATGTACTACTTGATCCTAGTTCAGCACAATCTTTGTTTTGACTCAATATTGTATCCATTTGGGTAGATAATATGTGCCTCTGCAATGTATGTTAGCGATATCTACACCTGTGGGTGATGCTATGTTTGTTGATGTCTATTATCTTGAATGTGAGTTTGTGATCTACGGGGTGACATTGTTAGTGGATTTGGTTCCTTTGGTTATGACTGATTTTGACGTAATTTGGGGTATAGATTTTCTGGCAACACATTATGCAACTTTAGATTTTTTTCACAAAGTGGTTGCATTTAAAATACCAAAGGAGAAAAATATTAGAATTTATGGTGAGAAAATTAAAGGAAGAACATGTCTTATTTCTAGTATCGAAGCTAAAAATTTTTTGAGTAAGGATTGTTAGGGGTATCTAGATTATATTTTGGACCTCAAAAACCGGGGACTAATATTGGGGACATTCTAGTGGTGAGAGAATTTGAGGATGTTTTTCCTAAAGAATTACCTCAGAGATTTCTCGATCGTGAGGTTGAGTTTAAAGTTGAATTAGTACCTGGAAAAAATCGTATCTCAATAGCACCATATAGGATGGTACCTGCCGAATTGTTTGAATTGAAAGTTCATTTGAAAGATTATTTTGATAAGGGTTTTATTCAACCTAGTATTTCTCTCTGGGGTGTGCTTGTCTTATTTGTTAAAAATAAAGATGGTAGTATGCGAATGTGTATTGATTATCGTCAACTTAATAAGGTGACAATGAAGAACAAGTACACTTTTCCTAGAATAAATTATTTATATGATAAATTACAAAGAGCCATAGTGTTTTCAAAATTAGATTGGTGATTGGAATACCATCAACTTAAGATGAGGGATAATGATGTTCCTAAGACAGCTTTTAATACTTGGTATGGTCATTTCGAGGTTTTAGTTATGCCATTTGGGTTAAGTAATGCTCTAGCTATGTTTATAGATTTAATGGATCGTATTTTCCAGTCGTACATAGATTCCTTTGTGTTAGTCTTCATTGATGATATTTTGGTATATTCAGGAAGAGCACGAACAAAATTTGAGGTTAGTATTGCAAACATTGCAACAGAAACAATTATATGGAAAACTCAACAAATGCAAATTTTGGTTGTTAAGTGTGATATTCTTAGGGCAAGTGATTTCTAGTGAGGGCCTTTGAGTGGATCCTACAAAGGTTGAAGCCATTATAAATTGGGAGAGACCTACCAATATGACTAGAATTCGAAGTTTTTTTGGGGTTTAGCAGGGTATTATTGGAGATTTATTTGGGAGTTTTCTTCTATTGCTCTTCCAATGACTAAGTTACTTCGTAAAGATGTAAAATTTCAGTAGTCATAGCAAAGTGAGATGAGTTTCCAATCATTGAAATAAAGATTAGTTACTGCACCAGTGCTAACGATTCTTGAAGGGACTTACGATGTGATTATTTATAGTGATGCATCATTGCAAGGCCTAGGATCTGTGTTGATGCAACATGGTAAAGTGATAGCTTACACCTCCAGGCAACTAAGGCCTAATGAGTTAAATTATCTTATACATGACTTAGAGTTAGCGACGATTGTATTTTCACTAAAATTGTGGCGGCATTACTTGTATGGAGTTACCTGTGAAATATACACGGACCATCAAAGTCTTAAGTATTTATTCACCCAAAAGGAACTTAATTTAAGATAGAGATGGTGGATGGAATTATTTACGGATTATGACTGTGCGATATATTATCATATGGTTAAAGCTCATGTAGTAGCTGTCGCATTGAGTCATAAATCGACAGAGACTTTAGCTTGTATCCATTGTGCTAGAATTAAAAATCTGTATGAAATAAGGAAAATGCGAATTGATTGTACCTTTGGAATGGGTGGTCTCTTTTGGCTCGATTAACAATGTGACCCTTATTCATTGAACAAATCTGAGAAAATCAAACACAAGATGTATTTTTGGGAGAGATCAAGCAAAAAGTCTTTAAGGGAGAGATTTTAGATTTTAAATATAGAAGTGATGGTATGTTAATATTTTGTAAGAGAATATGTGTACCTAATAATTAGAAGCTCAAATATGATATCTTGGAAGAAGCCCACAGTTCCACTTATGCAATGCACCTGGGTGGAACCAAGTTATATCACAATTTGAAATAATATTTTTGGTGGAAGGGAATAAAATATGAAATAACAGAGTTTGTGTCTAAATGTTTAACATGTCAACAAGTTAAGGTAGAATATCAATGCCTAACAGGATTGTTACAGAATCTACCTATCCTAGAGTGGAAGTGGGAGCGTATAACTATGGATTTTGTGGTTGGTTTGCCTCTATCTAGAAAGGGTTATGATTCTATTTGAGTGGTCTTAAATTACTCAAATAGAAGTTAGTATTGGATTTTGTCTATCAAATCCAACTATACTACCAATCGATATGCTAAAGTGAATATGGATGAAATTATTCGATTACGCGGAGTTCTGGTGTCAATTGTCAGCGGGATCCTAAGTTCACTTAAAGGTTTTGGTCAAGTTAACAACTTGCAATTGGTACATCTTTGAGATTTAGCACAAAATTTCATTGACAAACAGATAGTCAATCTGAACGCACCATACAAATTTTGGAGGATATGTTATGATCTTGTGTACTTGATTTTGGTGGGAGTTTGGATGATTACTTACCACTTGTTGAGTTTGTTTACAACAACGGTTTTCAAAGTAGTTTCAATATAGCACCCTATAAAACACTTTATGGGAGACAGTGTCATACTCCTATTTCTTGGAGTGATGTGAGAGATCATCAATTATTGGGTCCAGACTTAACTCAGCAAACTCATGAGGGAGTGTAATTGATTCAAGAACGGTTGCGAATTTTCCAAAGCCGACAGAATAGTTATGCTGATAATCGATGTCGATATCTAGACTTTGAAACTGTGGATTATGTTTTCATTCGAGTTTGTCTGTAGAAAGGGGTATTGAATTTTAAGGGCAAAGGAAAGTTAGCCCCGAGATATGTAGGACCATATGAAATCATTGGAAAGGTGGGAATAATATCATATCGACTAGCATTGCCTAGGGAGTTGGTGAAATTACAAGATGTTTTTCATGTGTCAATGCTTCGAAAGTATGTTAGAGATTAATCCCACGTGTTGAATGTGGATGTGATTAAAATTCAAGAGGATTTGTCATATGAGGAAGAACCGATATAGATTATAGATAGAAAGGAGAAAATTATACGAACCAAAGTGATACCTTGGGTCAAAATGTTATGGAGACCCCACGGCATAGAGGAAGCAATGTCGGAAGATGAGGATACAATGAAGGCTGAGTATTCACACCTTTTCATATGAGGTATTTTAAAATTTGATGACAAAATTTCTTCAGTGGGTGTGAGTTGTAAGACCCATTTTAAATTTTATAATGTATATATATTTAAAATCTTATTCAAGGAAAAATGAAATAATTAATTGAGTATTTACGAATTTGGGGATAGGTAATTTGATATAACTAGACTAAAATGTAAGAGATTAATGTATTGTGGTTGAATAGCTCAACTGGAATAATTAGGAGTACAATAGGCCCTAATATTAACAAGAAAGGAACATGGGATAATTTCTCTAGGATGTAATGCCTTATGGTGGCGTATGAGGGAGTGAATAATGTTCTAAGTGATTGTGACTCATATTGAGATAGAGAGAGAAATAGAGAGTGACTTGGGATAGAAAAAGGGTTCTAAGGATTTTGAAGGAGAATTAATCTTGAGGGATCTTCACTTGGTAAAATTGGTAAGTATTTTCACCTTCTAGCTTCAAACTTGTAGTTTAACTTTGAATTTCATGGGGTTAATCCTCAAAAATTATTTTTATAAAAAATGACAAGGTCATGTTTTTTGGGAAGTAATCAAATAATGTTTTAATGCTAACTTTATGTTCTTTTGACTCTAAGAAGATTAAGAGTTGTAGATATAGGAGTTTTCTAGCAAAATTTGAGGTTTGGAAGAGTTTTTAAGAGTTTTCCCATAGGTATTTCTAGGAAGTGGCTCAAGAACACCAAGAATACCCTGAACCGATAGCAGACTGGTATACCGGGCAGTATACTGGCCGACATACTGGTTCCATACTAGTCCCTTGTAATAATTTTGCTAGGAAAATTTTACCAATACCAAAACAACTGGCATGTCGGCCGATATATCGGCTAGTGTACTGGCCCGATACTGGTCCCCTACCGGTCAGAGGGGGGAACCCCTAACTTTGGAAGGGTAATCCTAAATTCACCCAAGGGAAATATTGATCACTTTAGGATCAAAAGAAAGGTTTATAAACACATTAGAAATTATTGTCATTTCTATTTGATTTATAATCATTTCAGGAAAGGAATGCACTACTCCCGAGGCTTCTAAAAAGCAAGGATAACTTGATAAACAGAATTCGTAAGTTCGTTAATTACATGTTTTGGTATAGCATTTAATTTTGCAATACTTTGTTGTTATTCAAGCTATTCCTTGTTTGAGCATGAATGAGGTTTTCACTTATGAATCACTTGGACATTGAAATCAATGTAGGCATTGAGTATAAGGAATAAACAAAGCTGGTCATTGAGACTGTGAAAAAATAATAAAAGATTCTGGTCATTGAGACTACTAGTAATCGAGACTTTGTTTATTGAATGTTATAATTCATTGCAAGCGGATATGTTTGCTAGATGGAGCCATAAATAGGTGGACTCTAGTAAGCCCAATGTGGCAAAACAATATCATTGAGTAACAATCGAATGGAGAGTGATTCCCTTAATAATGAAGAGATAATTGATAAAATTAATTGAGAAATGGAAAGATGGAATTTAGTACTTTACTTTTATTCCATGCTTGCTAGACTTTATTCCCTATTATTCGATATGTATTTTCTGTAGCTAATGAACTCCTAGATTTCTTGTTATTTTCTCTTACCTGTAAATCTAGATTTAGGTTATTGACATTATAAGGTTCGGTCCACTACAAGTTCAGGTTGATAGACGACCTGAAGAACATTAGAGTGCTTGGTATACTTTTTGTCAATATTAGAGATAGACTTAGTAGTTGTGTTTGTTCAAGAAAATGTTGAGAAATGTTTTTATAATATTAACTTGTAATAAATAGTTGAGACGATGGATGATGTAGTGTTTGAAATATGGTAGTGTTTGAGTTATAAATATTTGAAAGCAAATTTGGTATGGTTTTATTATAAAAAGTCTTGTATATAGTTGGGTTAACAATGATTTGTTGTTTAGATTTGGGTTTAATTAATGTTGCATTATATGTCATTTAAGTCTCATTAAGATGTCTTAGTGGTACAAGGCATGACATCTGCGCCCCCAAACCTGGAATGCTCGTTGCTCTCACACCTCCTCCCAAGGTGTCCGTGCTTCTTATGAAATGCCATGATCAACCTCCAAACTTTGTAAGTTTTTCTATAGATCACTGTCATCGGCATACCAAAAATAATATTTATAACATTGAAATAACAATAGTAAGTGGTAAGTCAAGGATCAATCCACGTGGAAATTAAGGCTGAGTTTCAATGATTTTTGGAAGATTCCTACATTAATTCTGGAAATAGTATAAATTTGATTTGGGTTTTTAATTAAGGAAACTAATAAATAAAATTGCAATCTAAACAAATATGCTTTTGATTAAGAAGATAACTTCCTAAGGGTCCTATCATGATCCGTCCCGGAATATAACATAATTAATCAACCGGCAACAAAATCATGACATAACAAAGCATCATCACAATCCCAATAGATCTAAAAGGATCAATTTCTCCCAAACTATCAAAAGAGTAAACCATAGCGGAAGTACTAAAAATACAAATCCAAACTAAACTCCAATAACTGAATAAAAATTCTACAAGACCAACACAAATTCTAAACAGAATCCAGCCTCAACCATTGACCACAACTGATCTAAATAAATAAAGAAACTCCCAAGAGAAATGGCATTCCCTACTCTCCCACTAGATAAATCCAAAAGCGGCCTGGCTTGGTGTAAACCCCTGCTAATCATCCTGACCTAGATATAAATTGCAAAACACATAAGTAAAAGATATTCAGGAGTGTCAGATACAATAGTCAATATATGCATTTTGACATGTAAATGAAATAACTAAACACGTAAGGCAAAGGGGTTATGTCTCTCCCCAAGTATCAAGTATAACATTTTATAATGCATCATGTAAACTTGCAAGTATCAATTGTTTCATATATTTCATACCCGTAGTACATCTTTCTTATAATTGGTTGACATGTCAATTAATCTTTCTCATGATCTCATTATCATAAAGCAAAGGCACCACACTTGCTAAGGACGAACCAATCAAGCCCTAACCTTTATTCTCGGCCTAACAACTTATCACAAGCATGCCCAGTGTTATTATATATTACCCCTATTCTCGGCCTAACAGCTTATTAAAGCATGCCAAGGGTATTTTTACATCTTCCTTCTTTAGTTCACATTACCCCTACTTGGCCTAACAGCTTATCAAAAGCATGCCCCGGGGTTGTTCAACTTTACATTGATTACCAATTTTTAAGGTACAATACATTATTCAATTGTATCCATATGATACCGATGCAAACCATTCACACTTTCTCTATTATGTATTTAAAGATGGATACAACAATATATGTCACATACATTTGGGATCATATCTTCATACTTAGTGCATAATGTTCACAATGAGACTTGCATAGATATCACAACCTATCACTTACTATCATGATGTATACATTGAAGTTAAGCACATAAGTCATGCATTGATATCAACATCTCATAATTGAACACACATGCCTTTGAATATAAATCAACACATAAGTCTCATGTTAATACATCACCACAAAACCAACACACATCAAGTACAAGCTGTATCAACAAGTTCAGGTACCAATCTGGTAGAAAATTTTAAAAAGTTAATGCCAACCGAGTTTGGGGGTACCGTTAATCCAATTGAAGGAGAAGATTGGTTAAAATCTGTCGAAAGAATGTTGCTTATCATGGGAGTCATCGATTCAAAAAGAGTGAAGCTCGTTACATTCAATTTAAAGGGGGAAGCCTTAGTGTGGTGGGAAACAATTCAAAGAGAGCTTATCGCACCGATTCTAGAAATTATACTAGCGTTACCACAAGAAATTACTTGGGTGTAGTTTGCTCAAGCATTCAATGACCAGTATTTCCTAGAGGCTTGTCGATATGCTTAAGAGGCAGCGTTTATTGATATAAAACAAGGAAGGATGATTGTACCTGAGTAAACAACGCGATTTACAGCTTTGTCTCGTTATGCGAGGGATATGATTGACACCGACACAAAGAATTGTTAGAGATTCTGAAAAGGGCTAGAAGATAGTATTATAACACGACTGACATCATTCAAAGAAAGGAACTATGCTGAGCTTGTAGATTTGGCTCGGTAATCGGGAAGGACGTAAAAGATATGTACTCAAAGAGGGAACAATTTAAGAAGAGAAGAATGGATTTTGGGCCATCAGGGAAATTAACTGGTGGAAGTGGCAATTCCAAAGGCGAGGACCGAACACAATCAACAAATGTAAAAGGAAGTTCCAAATTCCAGGGTAGACATAGGCCAAGTCAAAGTGCAAGAGGATAAAGCATTGTGCGAGGATGTTTTTCTGGAGGGCTTAGTTTAACCTTCTGTTGTTATAGGTGTGGATCACCGGACCATGGTATTAGAGATTGCCTGAAAAAAGCTGGTATTGTAAAGTGTTTTATATGTGGGGAAATGGGGCATAAATATAATCAATATACTATGAAAAAGTTAGAATCTCCAAAGTCTTCAGTGGGTAGTGTACTAGTTGGTAGAAGATCATCTCCGAATGGGTCTCTAGGTTGTGACAGAGGATCATTTAGTACTTTTGCAACTCTAGGCAAGGTGATTGCTATGACTCGACAGAGTGCACAGACTAATCCTAATGTGGTGACAAGTATTTTACTAGTTGATGGCATATATGCACATATATTATTTAACCCTAGTTCTACACACTCTTTTGTGTCTACTGTATTTATTAGACATTTGCATAAAATTCTTGAAAAGCTAGATTGTGCGTTGTCTATTTCTACCCCAGTTGGGGATATTGTTGTGGTTGATGTCATATATCCTCAATGTGAGGTATGCGTTGAAAGTAGAAATCTAAGGATTGATTTAGTACCCTTAGGAATGATAGACCTTGATGTGATTCTCAGCGTGGATTTCTTGTCAACATATCATGCCACAATTGATTGTTTTAATAAAAAGGTGGTATTCAATGTTTCGGGGAAGTCATATATTAATTTTTGTGGGGATAAGAGAACTTCAGACAATAATTTGATATCATCTTTAAAAGTGGTTAAAATGCTAAAAAATGACTGCGAGGGTTATCTTTCTTACGTTATTGACACATAACAGAAACCATTGGGATTGGGGGATATTCTAAAAGTCAATGAGTATGAAAATGTTTTTACAGATGAGTTATCGGGGTAGTTCCTGACAAGGAAGTTGAATTTACTATTGAGTTATTTCCGAGGACAAGTCCTATTTCTTCACCACCATATAGAATGGCACCAAGTGAGCTATTAGAATTGAAAATTCAATTAAAAGATTTGTTACACAATGGGTTTATTGAACCTAGTGTGTCACTTTGGAGAGCATCTCTTCTTTTAGTAAAAAAGAAGATGGAACTATACGATTGTGTATTGACTACCGACAATTAAATAATGTGACTCTTATAAACAAATACCCTTTGCCTCAAATAAAAGCCTAGTTTGATCAACTTTAGGGTTCCAAAATCTTTTCAAAAATTGATTTGAGGTCTGGATACCATCAAGTGAAGATAAAAGATAGCGACGTATCAAAATCGTTTGAGAAGATGATGAACAGTAAAAATCGATATTATGGGATTCTTTCGAACTGGACACATATCGATATATGGTTTATCTATATATCGATATGTGCCATTAGTTGAACCAATTGTAATGTTGATAATGTATATTTATATGTGTAAATTATATCAAAATGTTTGTTAAGTGCGCATATCGATATGTGTATCAAGTGCAACTAATCTGTATGTGAATAATAGAATGCATATCTGTCACACCCGTTCCATTTTAATGATTTAATTTAATTATCTCTATTAATAATTAAAATGTGATAAGGTTGATATTAGGAAATGGCAAAGTATTTGTAGGTAAGAGTTATAAAGTGCCTAATTAAGTCTAAGAGGCTATTTGGTGATTAATATGAAAGTATAAGGTGCCTAGGGGTAAATTGTGCATGGACTTGTAAATACGAATTATGAGGAAGGGCAAAAGGTAAAAATGGAAATAAAATCTGATTTAGGGGAAGGGTTTGCCCCAGCCCCCATTATATGTATGTTTGATATAGAGGGAGGGAGAGCATTGTAGATAGAGAAAGTGAGAGGAAGATCAAAGGAGCTTGGATTCTAGAGAGTTATCCATCATACAAGATCAACACCATTGTAAGTATCACTCACCTTTAATTTCATGTTCAAATTCGTATATACAAGTAATAGATCTTCATTTTTGGTATTTTTGGATTTTTGGGTGTTCTTGGTGGAAAACCTTGATTGAGGGCTCTATAGATGTTTGCAGACCCTAGGATTGAAGTATGTATGCCCTATGTTAGTGTGTGAGGCTTAGGTATGTATGTTTTTTCGATTTATGGAGTTTAGATCAAGTTTGGAAAAGTTTGGAGAAGAAGGGTTCGTCAAAAATCACTCGGAGCAAGTTTCTGTTGGCCGGGTACCGGTCCCCCATACCACGGGAGACCGGTCCCTTTTGAGCCATAGGTTTGTGCAGAGGTGGGGTACCAGTCCCCCATACCGTGGGAGACCGGTCCCTCTGGGGAAATTTTGTAAAACTTTGGGTAAGGCCCGAGGTTGGTTCGTGGCTTGGCGTAAGTGTTTGTAACCTTCTTAATCATTGTTTTGGAGTTAGTTGTGACTCTTTGAGAGTGTTTTGGGTGTGAGGATTGGGCAATAATATCTATGTTTTTAAAATCTAATTCTTGACCTTGGGAGTTGTAAGTGCTTGGGCTTAGTCCTTGGGAACCTTGAGGTGTCTAGGTTTATTCTAAGGGTTAAATTTCCTTGTGAAAGGTTTTAGTACATTGTGTTGGTTTTGATTCACTTGAATTTATATCAGGTGAACATTATTCATTCATGGGCTTGTGAAAAAAGTCACTTCCATTCTTCGTCGGCAATCTAGTTAGTTTGTGTTAGATATGAGTATTTTTTATTCATATGCGAACTTATACATGGGGTTAAGTAGGATTACTTTAATTATGTATATGAATCCTTAATTATGACAAACTTGTTAATTAATTGAAGGGTAATGAATACTATTGATGTATACAGTTGAATGTTATGCATGAAATGAATTAAGAAAAGAATAATCAAAGTTAGCATAGTGGAAGTGTGTTAGACCCATGTAGGGTTGCCTTTCTATCATGACACTTGCGTGTGTGTATTTCAATATTTGATAGTTGTTGTTGGGAGGAGTAGGACTTCATTGAGCCTTGATAATCTAATGAGAGTTATAATTGGGATTGCATTTCTTATATGGGTCTGTGTGAAATTGAATGTGTTACTCTCTTACCTATATTGTGGATAAAATGTATGACACATGTGTATTGTGTCAAGGTGGCCAGCGTGTGCAGAATAAGTAATAATACTTACAAGGTGGCCAATGCGGGCAGTTCGGCAGTTTTTGCCAAGTGGCATGTATAGCCTAAGGTGGCCAGTGTTGGCAGTTCAACATAAGATCCAAGAGGCTTGTGTATAGACTAAGGTGGCCAGTGTGGGCAGAATTAATAATGAACAACGAATATAGCCAATTGGGATGGCCTTCGGGCAAGTGCAAAAAATTGAATCATTGGGTGTTTGTGTTTACCCTAGTGTTGTAGAACACAATTATCCTTTATAAGAATGCAAATGGTTGGGAATGTGAAGTAATGTATGTGTTAGCAATTGATTATACATTGCTCAAATGTAGTATTGATGCACCTCATTGATAGAAGAGCATAATGAATAATAAGCATCCTTTATGAAAGAGTTACATAGTAATCACTCTTCGCCTTAGACGAATCTCATATGTTGAATAGGCTAAACGATTATCACCTGAAAATAAAGTATTGAAATTCACTTAAATACAATGATGAATGTTTATGCAGTTATGGAAACCATTTGAGATTGTTATGTAAAGGTCAAGGACATTTCACACCCTTGTACCTTGTACAAGGTCAATGACATTTCACACCCTTGTACCTTGTATGCTGTCTAGACTTATATGCTATAGACACGTTGAGATAGGTGTGGACAGTCCCTCGGAGTTGTCCACCTCCTTGGGCATAGAATAGTAAGAATGTGGATGAGATAATTATTGTTTAACCATCACTGAAATTGGGAAATGAATAATATGGAATCATATGAA
Organism: Monotropa hypopitys; assembly: GCA_002855965.1. Taxonomy (NCBI): domain Eukaryota; kingdom Viridiplantae; phylum Streptophyta; class Magnoliopsida; order Ericales; family Ericaceae; genus Monotropa; species Monotropa hypopitys. The sequence continues at coordinate 23,657 of NMUG010000227.1, forward strand.
TAAAATAAGGCAAAGATATGTATGACTTGGAAAATGAGTAAAACACGTGTAATTATTAAATAAAGCTTATGTTAGCTTTTCTTGTACTTTTAATTCAAAGTTGTCTTGTTATGTTAATTAATCTCTTGTTAGTCATATGTTTATATGTCATATCTAACAAACTCTAGATTTCCTTGCTTGTCTTTCTTTCTTTTCTTTTAGAATGGAAATCCAAGTTGTCCAGGCTTGAGGTTCGGGTCCACTACAGTCAGATTTGGAGCAGTGTTAGCCCTTCAATGGGCATTTGCAGTTGATTTTAGCAGGTGGTTGTGATGACTAGTTTTGTTAGTCTTTATTTGTTAGAGATATTAGCCTTGTTGGGCTTATGTAGTTGTTATAGATGTTTCTAGGCGACCATAGGCTTGTAGTTGTTTGATGTTTTATAAATTGCTTGAGTTGTAATAATTGAGTTAGTTGAGCTTTGATCTTTCGTTGTATTGAGTTGATTGAGATGTAGTTGATTACTTGGAGTTTGTCTAATGTGGATCTTTTTATTAAGAGGTGAGGTATTTCCTCTTGAAGTTATTATGAGGTTTTAATAACTTTTATCTTGTGGTGAAATATGGTGAGTGAAACTCTTGAGGTTTATTCTTCCTTGTGAATTTGGATTCTGTTGATTGAGGTTTTATTTGTAACATTCTATAACACCCCTCGATTTTTAATGAAAACATTTCAATTCTATTTTTTTGAAAGACATATATAAAAAGGAGGGCGTTAACCATTGTTATCTATCACAATCAGTAGAACATTCATCACTTCACAAATGATACAGAAAAGAGAGAAAGTACATCTACTGAATTTATTACAATTGATCAACTGAAATAAAAGGAAAAAAGAGGTACAACAGCTACCTACTACAACGGTAAAGAAAAGCACAACTACAACAGTGCTACAACCTGAGAACCGAACTGAAGTACCAAGTACAAAGAGAGCCAAGGCTGCAGCTCCAAAGGAACCAGCTGCTAGCACAAGCTCCAAGTCCCCTGCAAGAGAAACCCTGCAGTACAAGCCTGGAAAAGAGAGAGAAAGGAGGGTCTGAGCATTCCACGGCTCAGTAGGAAAACTATTATCTACTACCAAGTGAACACACGTGAATGTGTGCCTAAGTGTCTTTCATACAGGTAGAGAAAGGAGAGAACCCAAGGCACAAAAGTACAACACCGCTCGTAAGACCTCGAGGTGAACCAACACTCTCACTCGTGATAGGTAAGTGCCACCCAAAGGTAACCAACCCAAAGCACAATAAGTAAGACAAACCGCAAACCCCATAAGTAACCCAAGCACAACCAACACCTCTCCACCAACACCATCCACCATCCCATTATTATTATAGATTCAGGTATTG
>NMUG010000228.1:0-25039 GCA_002855965.1 Monotropa hypopitys
TCCCTCAACTTGAAAATTGCTCCATCTTCGGAGTATAAAAAGAAGTAAGCTAAGAGGGATGTAGGGAATGAGAGGAACGAAATGACCTCATCCCTCAACTTGATCCATGCCATGTCTCTAAGCGGTGAATCTAAGAGACAATCAATGTAGAGAAAGAGAGAAGAAGATAAAAAAATTTATGCGTACCTTTGCGGGAGGCATGTCAACCTCCCTAGACTTCGACCAAGGTTGAATTTTTTGTCCACCGGTCCTTCACGCGGACAAAACGAGTAATACTTTTCTCCACGATTCACTCACTTAGTAAATGTATTAGAGAAGAAATCGCCTGGACTTTCTGAGTAGGTTAGTATACAGGAGGTTAGCTCTCTAGGGTCGCACTTTGTGGCTAAACCTTGAGAGACTCCAATCCCTTTTCCTTTCCATCCATACTTTTACCAGGGTAATCCCAGATAATACATCACCAAGGATAGCTAGGCGGGCGACTATACTAAACCGGAAACCATGACCGTTCGAGCACGGTCTACACTGAAGGTATCTCAACCTTCATGGATTTAAAGTCTCTTAGACTCCATTAAGCTTTATTCTTCATAAATGGGATCCAACAAAAAAATTTCTTCCACGGTGGTCCCGTCTTGTATTTCTTCATGGACCCCTTCAACATACGGCTTTAGGCGTTGGCCATTTATAGTAAAAATATTGCCCAACCATGGATCTTTAATTTCTATGGCCCCGTGGTGGAAGACACAGATTATGACATAAGGGTCATTCCACCTTGACCTCAACTTGCCCAGAAAGAGTCTCAATCGTGAATTAAAGAGCCACACTTTCATTCCCGGTGTAAAGGATTTTTTATTGATATGTTTGTCATAAAACGCTTTTATTCGATCCTTATAAATCTGTGAACTATCGTATGCCTCATTTTTTAACTCCTCCAACTCGGACATTTGGAGCTTCCTATTTAGTCCGGCAGCTGTGATATCAAAATTAAGCTGCTTTATGGCCCACATGGACCTATGCTCAAGGTCCACTAGTAGATGACAGGCCTTCCCAAAAACCAAACAGTATAGGGACATGCCAATTGGTGTCTTGTAGGCCGTACGGTAGGCCCAAAGTGCATCGTCTAAGCGCAATGACCAATCTTTCCTATTAGGCCTCACCATTTTTTCTAATATTATTTTGATTTCTCTGTTCGACACCTCTACCTGGCCACTTGTCTGCGGGTGATATGGTGTTGCCACCTTGTGAGTGATGGAATACTGCTGGATAAGGGCTGCAAAATATTTGTTGAGGAAGTGGGTGCCCTCGTCACTAATGATCGCTCTCGAGTAGCCAAAATGTGTAAAAATATTAGCTTGCAAAAACTTGATGACCACTTTGTGGTCATTAGTCCTTGTGGCCACTGCTTCTACCTACTTGGACACATAGTCCACTGCCATTAAAATGTACTCGTTCCCGTGTGAGCATGAAAACGGTCCCATAAAGTCAATGCCCCAAACGTCAAAGATTTCGACGATAAGAATGGGGACAATGGCAGCATACCACGACACGACATATTTTCGGTTTTCTGGCACCTAAGGCATACCTTACAAAATTCATGGGCATCCTTAAATAGAGTGGGCTAGTAAAAACCGCTTTGTAAGACCTTCGCCGCTATTTTCTTTCCACTGAAGTGTCCCCCACACTCAAGAGAGTGACAAAAGGTAAGAATGCTATGGAATTCACTCTAAGGGACACATCTCCTCACTATCTGATTCGAGCACAACTTAAATAGCTCCAGATCTTCCCAAAAATAGTGCCTCACTTGCGCAAAGAATCGGTCCTTGTCAGCCTTAGACTATATCGATAGAAGTGCGCCTGTAGCAAGGTAATTCACAATATGATCATACCACGGAGAACGCACTCAGCTCACCATAAAAAGTTGCTTGTCGGGGAATAAGTCTTTCAAAGGCGAGGTGACACAAGTGTTCTCCACCACAATCCTTAATAGGTGGTCGGCTACAGAGTTTTCGGAACCTTTCTTATCACGAATCTCAAGATCAAACTCATATAGCAACAAAATCCACCTAATCAACCTCGACTTACTCTCCTTTTTCTCAAGTAAATACCGCAAAGTGGCATGATCGGTATAAACAATGATCTTTGATCCAAGGAGGTAAGACCGAAAATTTTCAAGTGCGAATACAACTACAAGTAATTCTTTCTTAGTAGTAGTGTAGTTCAGTTGAGCATCCGAGAGAGTCTTACTTGCATAGTAAATCGCATGGGGTACACGGTCAACCCATTGGCCAAGGACAGCCCCGACTGCATAGTCAGAGGCGTCACATATGATCTCAAAAGGTAGATACCAATCGGGTGACCGGATGATAGGAGCGGTGGAAAGCATACCCCGAAGGGTTTCAAAAGCCTGGAGACAAGAAGAGTCAAACACAAACGGAACATCTTTGGCGAGTAAATCGCATAGAGGTTTGGAAATCTTAGAGAAATCCTTGATGAACCGTCGGTAGAATCCTGCGTGTCCCAAGAAAGAGCAGATGTGCTTGACAGTGGAGGGGGAGGAAGTTTTACAATGAGATCCACCTTAGCATGGTCAACTTTGATCCCTCTCTTTAACACTATATATCCGAGCATGATCCCCTCTTGAACCATAAAATGGCTCTTTTCCCAGCTCAAAACAAGGTTGGTCTCCATGCATCGTTTAAGCACGCAATGCAGATTTTGAAGACAACCCTCAAAAGAGTCTCCAAAGACGGAAAAATCGTCCATGAAGACTTCCAAGAATTTTTCCACCATGTCCGAGAATATCTTTATCATGCACCGCTGAAAGGTAGTCGGTGCATTGCACAAGCCGAAAGGCATACACCGATAAGCAAATGTACCGTAGGAACAGGTGAAAGTAGTTTTTTCCTGATCTATTGGGTTGACAACCACTTGGTTATACCCGGAATATCCATCTAGGAAGCAATAATAGCTCTGGCCTGCCAACCTCTCCAAGATCTAATTGATGAACGGAAGGGGAAAATGATCTTTCTTTGTCATGGAGTTGAGCTTGCGGTAATCAATGCAGACACGCCATCCGATGGTTTAGCAGGTAGGCACAAGCTCTCCCTTTGCATTCTCGATGACAGTGATACCATAATTTTTGGGTACCACTTGAGTGGGACTCACCCACTGACTGTCTGCGATAGGATAAATGATACCCGCATCGAGGAGTTTCACAACCTCCTTCATTACTACCTCCTTCATGATTGGATTCCACCTTCTCTGCATTTCCCTTGAGGGTTTGGTATTCTCTTCATAATGAATGTGATGTATGCAGATGGAGGGATCAATTCCCTTCAAGTCGGCCATTGACCACCCAATTGCCATCTTCTGCTCTTTGAGAACATCAATAAGTTGGTCCTCTTGTAAAGCAAAGAGGTCCGAAGCAATGATCACTGGCAGGGTGTCATGTGGCCTTAACAATACATATTTGAGTGAAACTGATAAAGGCTTCAACTCAATCTTTGGAGATTTCTCAATGGACGGTGGAGTAGGAGTGGAAGACAATGCTGGTAATGGCTCAAATGAGGAGGAGCAAGCAAGCACATCCACAGGAGGTGCGAAATCCAACAAGTAACTAACCTCTGCAATAGAGTTATCAAGATCAAACTCCTCGTAACCGAAATGAGCAAGGCATGCTTCCAATGGATCATCGGCTAATATGTAGGGCAAAGCAACTTCCACTAACTCGTGGATAACATCCACAGCCAAGCATTTATGCTCTACTTGTGGTCGGTGGGAAGAGTTATACATATTCAAACTCATCTTCATATTTCCGAATGACACCTTCATTACTCCACTCCTCACGGCAATGTTAGCATTAGCCATGACCAAAAATTCTCTCCCCCAAATGACCGGGGTTTGGACCTTCAGGCTCAAAGGATGGACTGGCTCCATGTCAAGTACTAGAAAATCTACCGGATAGTAGAAATTATGTACTTTGACAAGGACATCTTCTAGCATGCCTCTAGGAGCCTTCACAGAATGGTCGGCCATCTGAAGTGTGACCGTCATGGGTTTCAATTCCCCAAGTCCCAGTTCCTCATACACTGAGTATGGAAGCAAGTTGACACTAGCTCCCAGATCAAGAAGTGCCCTGCTAATTGTTTGTGAACCAATAATACAGGATATAGTGGGCACTCCCGGATCCGACAGCTTGGGTGCCATGTCCACTTGAAGAATGACACTTACTTGGTGTGGAACGGGGATTGGTTCCAAAAATTTGGCTCACGCCTTCCTTTTATAAGTGCATAAGTCCTTGAGGAACTTAGCATATGAAGGAACTTGCTGGATAGCATCGAGCAATGGTAGATTGATTTTAACTTGCTTGAACACTTCCATGATACTATCAATGGGGGCTCCTTTCTTGCGAAAGGGTGAAGGTGCGTCAAGACAAGCGGGGAAGGGTGCTTTGGGAATGTATGAGGGGACTATAGATGAGTCCTTGGTCAGTGGAGATTTAATAGCACTTTCCTTCCCCTTTGAATTTTTGGAATCGGACCCTGAAGATAAAGACTTTGTCTCTTTAGTTCGTGGGTCCGTTGGAGTGGTATCAACCACCTTGCCACTCCTCAACACTGTTACTACCTTAGCGTGTTCATGATGTGATGTCTCATCAATTTGATGTATACCTCTAGCATTTGAAACCGCTTGGCTAAGCATTTTACCCTCATCTCGTCAACTCAGTTGATTAGCTAGTTGCCCAATTTGGGTTTCTAGCTTGGCCCTTGATTGTGCTCAGAATGGACCAATTGAGTGAGAGATTGGATTTGCTTTGATTGTGCTTCGATGATTTTTAAGAATGAAGCAGAATCCATGGGAGGGTTCGCACTCGATGAAGCTTGATAGTGTGGTTGAGGAGGATTATGAGATTGATATTGGTTATTTTGAAAAGGTGGCCGATTGGCCGCATGTTGGGCCATGGGTGGCCTTGAAGATGCTGGATCCCCTTGGCCCGATGGTCGCCATGAAAAATTAGGATGATTCTTTCACCTGGGATTATAGGTGTTAGAATATGGGTCATTTTGTGGTCGACCAAAGCCTTGGGTAAAATAGGCTTGTTCCTCATTCTCTTGGGCCGAGAATGCATGGTGACACTCTTCAGTCATATGCCCAGGAGTACAACAGATTTGGCACACCTCCACAATGGCGGGAGATGGAGGAACTTGGATTGCATTCTGGCCCAAATATAGGAAGTTGTCAAGCTTCTTGGCCAGTGAGTCCACCTTGGAACTCAAATCATGATCTTAGTCCACTTGATATAAGCCTTTGGGCTTATTTGATGCATGGGTGGACCTATCATTTATGATGCAGGAATCCTGGTGGTGGAGAGAGTTTTCATCAAATTGTTCAAATATCTGCCACCCCTCCTCCGCACTTTTTCTCATAAAGATGCCACCACAAGATGCATCAATCATATAGCGGTGGCGCTCAGCGAGACCATAATAGAAATTTTGGACCAATTGCCATTTAGGTACCTCATGGTGAGGACACCTTATGATCAATTCATTCAGTCATTCCTAAGTTTCATGAAATTGTTCGCCCTCGAGTTGAGTGAAGTTCATCAAAGAACGACGAATTTGATTGGTTTTCCTAATTGGGAAGTATTTCTTTAGAAACTTCTGTTGGCATTGGTTCCACGTGGTAATACTACCCGGTGCTAAGGTATGAAGCCACTGTTTAGCTCAATCTTTTAGTGAGAAAAGAAGGAGCTTCAGTTTCAAGGCATCATCGGTAAAGTGCAAGATGCGCACCGTGGAACAAATATCCATGAACTCAGTTAAATGGGCATATGGATCCTCTTTCTCACGCCCATAAAAATTCGGAAGAAGATTCAACAATGTGGGCTTGATCTCATAATGGGTTGCCGTCGGGGTCGGCCTTCTAAACCAAGTAGGGTCTATGTAAGGACCCGGAACAAAGTAATTCCAATGACCGGATATGCCAGCCTGTTATCACCAATAATCAATGGTGGCCTCTGAATATTACCACCAACAATCACTGGTGGTCTCTGCATGTCACTACCCACGGCCAAAGAAATATTTTGATTGTCGCCAATGGGTGGATCATTGTTTTCAAAATTTTGAGCCATCGGAACCGGAGTTTGATTCTTTTATATAGATCAGTCTATCTGGGCTATTTTTTCAAGTCCTAAGTCCAAGTCCTCTAGATCTGGGTGCAAAGAGCGGTGCCCGAGCATAAAAGACTAAAATAAAAGTTAAAAAAAAACTACGAACTTAAGAAACTAATAAAAATTAAACTAAATCAAAACCATTGACTTTCCCCGGCAACGATGCCAAAATTTGATACGCTTGTCTCAAATGCGTCAAAGATAATAATTATTCAATATATTAACACTACGTAGTAGTGGTAACACAAGGATCGATCCAAGGAAAGTGAAGGATTTCAATCAAGTGAACTTCTATTTTTAACTTAAGTTCTGAAATGGGGTTTGAAGTTTGATTTTTGAATTTAATAAAGAAAAGAATTAAAATGCAACTAAATTAAGTCCTTTGATTTAAAAGGTACCCTGGCTTTCATGTAACTTCTTCACCTTATGTTCTAGAATTCAATAAAAGCACAGTCTTGGTTGGAACATCTCACATCCAATATATTGCAACTCTATTGGTGTGAGAGAAAGATAACTACTTTCGCCGAATAGCATGAACCATCACCGCTAGCACGGCTCATCTCAATAGTACAACCCGTCTCAATGGCACGGATCGTCTAAGGGCACAACCCATCTATGATGTATAGTTCATCTTACCCGAACTAAGTAGATCTATTGAATACATATTGCATGAATCGTAATTGAAGTTCAAAACAACAACCACACTAGGTAGATCTATTGAAAAACATCCATGTAATGATGGATCAAGTCTAAAACATACAATTATTCCAACTCAAAGACAAAAGATATATCCTAAAACAATGGATCCGATGATACAACGATTACCCGGGGTGTATGAGGCTTAGACGGCCATGGCAAGAACAATAAGCATCAAAGATAGAGGGAGAGAAGTAGAAAACTCCATTGCAAAAGTTGTCACCAAGTTCTACTATAATACCCGTAATTATTTTATTTAAATTAATTAGATTTATTATTATTATTGAAAGAAATGAGAAGAGGAAATAATGGTGTGGAAGGGTATTCAGTATTTAATAAAGAATTGTTATATTATAAATATATGTCACTTAATAAATATGCATATATGTTGATGTAGGGGTGACATACAAGGGTGGATAATGAATAATATGAAGGGCAATATAGTCATGAGTGTTTAAAACCTTATTAGGGTTGATTTTAAGGTGGCTATACTCTCATTAAGGTTAACTTTGTATTGAGTGGTGGCTAGAGAGAGATTAGAGAAGGTGGCTAAGGAGATTAGCAAATCAAGACCAAAATCAAAGGTTTTTGGAGAGGAATTCTTCTTCAAAGTTGTTCCTAACATCCTTGAGGTAAATCTTATTGAATTGGATTTTTAATTTTGTGCCTAATTAACCCCAGATTAGGGATTTTTCATTAATCATGATTAGTCTCTAAAATGTTTAGATCTACTTTGAAAATCATGGATTTGGGTGAGTTAGAGTTGGGTTTTGAAGTCCAAGTTTGAGTATGATTTGAGGATAGATGTATACTATATCATAGAGTACTTATTTTGCAGATTTGTAGGCATTAAATCGATTTTTAGATGAGTTTTGTGGAAGAAACCCAAAGTAGGATTAACAGTTTTTAATTCTGCTGTTCTGCATACTGACCGGTATGCACACTGGTATACTGGCCGGTATACCGGGCGACATACCAGATGCCATACCAGCCTTAACTAAAAGTCGAAAATGAACTAACCGACATACCGGCTGGCATGCCGGGCGGTACACCGGACCCATACTGGTCCCGTACCGGTCAGTTAAAAATGAAGGGTTTTATTGAGGTTTGTTTGGGGTCTTGAGGTATTTTACTCTTGGACTTGTTTAGGCTGTGTTTGGAGGATTTTAGTGAACCATTGGAAGTGTTTTGGGTTTCATTGAAGTGAGGCATTGATGCCTTAGTCTTTTAGAGATTAAGACCTATCTTTGAGGATTCTAAGTGTTGGGTTAGACGTTGGGGACCTTGAGGTGTCTAGGTCCATGTTGATGTTTAAATTCTTTTATAGATGATTCTAGTATAATATGTGGATCCTAATCCACCTGTGTTCGTGTTAGGTGATCGTCTTCTCTTCCAGGACTTGTGGAGGAGGTTGTTTGGCTCTTCGCTAGTAACTGGTGAGTTTGTGTTAGATATGAAATTTATTTACTCATATGCAAATAGTTTATATGTTTAAATGAGACTGCTGAATCAAATGGTTTATTTCATAATTAGGAAAAGGATGATGATGTAAGTTAAGAAAATTTGAATGATTAATGTACCTACTTGTACAATATATATATACGGTGAATGCGTAGGATTTCCTTGTTGGATCACTTGAGTCTATAACGATGTTAAGTACACTAATGCCTTGGAAATTAATAGTTAAAGTATACACTCTTTGAATGTTTTGCATGAAGTAAATCAAGTAAAGAATAATCAGAGTAGCGTAGTGGAAGCGTGTTAGACACATGTAGGGTTGCTTAAGGATTATAACACTTATGTATATATGTGATACGCTACTTGTTGGTTGACGGTGGAAGGTGTGTAGCCTCTTTATGCCTTGGTGTTAAAATAAGAAACGTTGAGTAGGACTACTACTATGTGAGTCCAAGTGAAGGGGAATATTGCCCCTAGATATGTACATACTTATACATATATATTGAGACGATATTTGGCACTTGTGTATGTGCTAAGGTGGACAGTGTGGGTAGAATGAGTGTTTATACTCATAAGGTGGCCAGTGTTGGCAGTTGGCATATATTGCTATAAAAATGGTGTATAGCCTAAGGTGGCCAGTGTTGGCAGTTTGCGGCCTTTTTGCCAAAAGGATGGTGTATAGACTAAGGTGGCCAGTGTTGGCAGAAGATCATTATGATCATCAGTTATAGCCAGGTGGGCTAGCCTTCAGGCAGAAATAAATTAAATTATATTAGATGTTGATGAACAATGTTTTAGCCAAGTGGGCTAGCCTTCGGGCATCAGTAAATCAAGTATATTATTGAGTGTGTGTGTGTGTTCATCCTAGAGTTATAAAGTACATCTATTTCTTATAGGAATGTAAGAAGTTGGAAATACAAATGAACTTATATGGCTTCATATATAATTATACATTGGTTGGTGTAGAGTTGAAGTACATGGTGGGTAGATGTTTATCATTAGTAATAATCATTGTTTGGTGCACGTAAAAATAGTAGTACTGCTAGAAGTACATATCTTAGAAAAGAATTGAATAATTCATTGAAGATGACATTTGAGGTAAAATATTCTACGTGAATCCTTAGATGTTAATGACTAATTATAGAGGGCTTTTCACACCCTTCGTACATTGACTATTGCTGGACAAACTTACTTGGTAGACGTTTAGTAGGATGGACAGCCCCTTGGAGTTGTCCCCCTCCTTGGGCATAAACTTGCAATAATGAGAACAATATGATTATTTTAGTTGTTATTCACTCAAGAAGTGGAATCATATAAATGAAATAAAGATGAAAGAATGCAAGACTTGGAAGAAGTATAAATGCAAATAAAGATGAATTCAATGCTTATGTTATCTTACTTATGCTTTCAATTCAAGTTATTCAATTATGATCATTCATATCTTGTTAGTCATATGTTTAGATATCATATCTAACAAACTTTGGATTTCCTTGCTTGTGAATTTCTTTTCTTCTTTTCTTTGGGCTTGGAAATCCAAGACTTGGAGGATTGAAGATTGGTCCACTACGAGCAGGCTTGGAGCAGCGTTAGTCTTTTCAGAGGACTTGGCAGTTTTTAGCAGGTGGTTGTGCTGGCTAGTGTTGTAGCCTTTGTCTTAGTTAGTTGAGCAGTTTTATTAGATTATTTCAGTTGTAGTAGTTGTTCTACTTTTCAGGCGGTGTTGTCTTATTTCTGGTTGATGCTAGTAGATGTTACAATTATTCTATTTTTGGGATTGTGAGATTTAGTCTTCTACTGTACTAGAAGTTTTATGTTGATGTCTTGTGGAGTGATGTTTTACCTTGAAGTTGTAAGGCATTTTATTTATTATTATCTTGTGGTGAAGGTATCTTTTGAGGTTTTAAATTATCAAGACTTGGATTTTTATTTGGAGGTGTTCTTCATAACGTAGTCATCCATTAATTGTTTAAATTTAAATTATTATTTGGGACGGGTCGTTACAACTTGGTATCAGAGCTTAGGTTGTAAGATTCTGGAGTTGAGTGTTGAGAGATGTTGGATTTGAGATTGTAAATCTTGTAATTGGGCAATGATTGGAGTAGTATTTTTCTTTGAGGTGGTTGTCATTATAAGAAGGTGTTGATTGTGGAAATAGATAGTAGTGGACCCTAGGATGGTTAAGCGTTTGAGATTTGTGTTTAGCAGAGTTGATGACTTGAGGTTATAGAATATTGTATGTCTTGGAGGTGTAATGAGTCAAGCTTTGGTGTTGTCATCGCTAACGCTTATTTTGCTAATAGTTGTGTTGATTTTATTATTTATATAAATTGTTATAGCAGGTTTGCTAGTATAGATCAGAATCATCCTGTAGGCACGGCTCCTAATGCGCCGAGTTTTGGTGAGGGAAATCACCCAGCTTTTGAGGATATGAATCGGTTAATGACAGTGGTGGCTCAGTTAGCAGAGAATCAGTTAGAATTTCAGCAGTGGCGCATGGCTCAATCCATTGGTAGAGATCTAGGTATATATTTGATAGAAAAATTTCGAAAGTTATATTCTATAGAGTTTAAGGGTTCAATAGTGCCTTGTGAGGGCGAGAATTGGTTAAAAGAAATCGGCAGAGTTTTGAGGTTATGAGAGTGTCAGATGAAAAAAGGTAAGGTTGGCAACATTTAGTTTAAAGGGTGAGGCCTTGTATTGGTAGGAGGCCATGGAGCGTTAGTTATCAGCTCCCTTGCCAGGAGTACTTCCTGTGGTACCTAGAGTGATCACTTGGGATATGTTTGTAGAAAGTTTCAAGAAACACTATTGTCCAAAAAGTTATATGATGGAGCAGGAGATAGCATTTACCTACTTGAAGCCGAATGAGATGAGTGTGGCAGAGTATGAGGCAAAATTTGCAGCCTTATCTAGATATGCGGTGAAGTTGGTTGATACAGATGAGAAAAAGTGTGAGAGGTTTAGAAGTGGGTTGGAACCCAAGATTGTATCTAAGTTGATTTCCTATATAGAGAGGGGCTATGTTGATTTAGTAGACATGGCTAGAAAGATTGAAAAGGATAATATCAAAATGGTTGAGCATTGGCGTAGTCAAAAGAGGAGTAGAATGGAGTTTTCTAGTTCAAAGCAATTGGGTGTTGTTAGTATGGATCATAAGAATGAGGGTATTTCGATGGCAAATTCTAAGGGGATAAATGATCGGTGTAATGATAAGGAATTGGGTCGAAATGTGAGACCACAGATTTGTGCAAATGATTTTGATTCTTTTAAAAGGTGTTTCAGTTGTGGGGATTTGGGGCATAGAATGAGAGAGTGTGTTGCTAAGGGCCAAGGTTTCAAATGTTTTCAATGTAACAAATTTGGGCACAAGGCAGTTCAGTGTCTGTGGAATCAGAATGAGTTGCGAATGGCATCAGTAAATCAAATGGTGGATAAGTATCCTGTGGGCAAGGGGAATGTGGTGTGCTTTGAGTGTAAGGAAGTTGGTCACATAAAGTCTAAGTGTCCTAAATTTTCAGTGATGGTTAAGGAAGTAGTGTGTGGTATTCTATCCAAGAGTAGGAAGGGAAAGTGTCACAGAGGCTCCAGGGATGCGGGTTACATCAACCTCTCGTGGAGTGCATGACACACCATAGATGTGGTAGGTATCTTGTTATACTTTCTTGATTTTTTGGTTGTATATGGATCTATAGGTGATAAATAGATCTTGAATATGATAAATCATATGAAATCATGCAATGTAGTGTAATTGAAAACACTTTCTTATTGAAGAGCTTGAACCAAAAATTTTGTATCAAGGATCCTTATATGTAGAGGTGAAACAAGAAAGTTTGATGTAGAAAACTAACGGAATAGAACCTGGATAGAATGAACCCTTGTGTGGCTTACCATATTATGAGTATTATGATGATGACTGGATTGAGCACTTTTGTAGAAGTAACAATGTATGAACAAAATGAAACCCTTGTGAAGAATATGATCTAATGGCAAGTAGAAGTTGTATGATAAATGAAATACAAAAGAATGCATGTTCAAATTTTGGCATAGTGTGTATGCCTGAAAAAACTTATACTATTATTATAAATTTTGTACCGATGAATGCGAGTTGGTGAAATGTGAGTGTGTAGATTTCTTTTACAAGTAGTTTATCAATATACGTTGTGATATTTTATCCCACATCCACGATAATGTATTGATTGGTCGCTATAAAATGATGGTGATGATAACGATGCTTAGTTTCCTCTTTACTTGTTAAACATTACAAGCATGATCCATATATCCATATTGATGTTTGCGATGATAAAAAGGTGAGATGATTACTGATGTTAGCACACATATGCATATTTTATGCCTTACGATGATACAGTGATTATTGATAATTGTGCATAAATGCATATTTCCATGTTGATGCATTACGATGTTATATTCCAGCGGCAATGTTGGGAGACGGTAGATGCTTGACAACGAGCTTCTCAATATTGTATCTGCCTACAGTGATGGAATACTAGGGCTTGACTTATTCTGTCACACTCCATAAATTTTAATGTGATTTATATCCATTTTAGAAATTATAACGTTTAGAATTTCGGTTCAAATAGTTACTTGGGTGCAAAATATATTTGTTTTCTCGTATCAAGGGTAAGTATGTCACTTGGGGACCCCGTTGAACCTATTCAATTTGTTTGGTGCTTGTTCGGGGCATCTCGGAAGAGCCTTGGAGTCATCTTGCAGCATTTTCTACATTTTGGTGCATTTGCACCGGTGCAGATTATTGTTGCATCGGTGAAAAGGCCAAGAAATGGTGCTGCATCGGTGCAGAACCAGTGTAGGGAGGCTCTGTTGGTCTGAGCTTCAGGTGCATCGGTGCAGATTGGTGCTACACCGGTGCAGAGGTGGTTTGGAACCTACTATTCGTTTCTGATGCAAGTTTGCATCAGTGCAGCTTTGGCTTGCACCGGTGCAAGAAAGGTTTGCATCGGTGCAGAGTTTGTCTGTACGAGTGCACAAGGCAATTTTCGTATTCTGGAAAAGGGATGCACCGATGCAGAAAGTTGTTGCACCGATGCAACTGTTGTCTAGACAGTTTCATTAAGGGCAAACTTGTCTTTTTGGGTGGGGGTCCTATATAAATCAACCCTAGGTCATGGGGAATCATTTCCACAGGACTTTTCTCTCTCTTCCTCCTTCAAACTCTCTCAAAACCCTAGCTCTCCCTTCTCTCTAAATTTTGGAGCTTCAAAGGTGATTTTTGAAAGATTTGCGGAGTATTAACATCGTAGAGCGTCTCGCAAGCTTCGCGTGGGTGGTATTCTCACTTGGTGGTGTGTTGAGCTTTCTTCAAGGGTTGTAAGTACAAATCATCTCAAGGTAGGGATTCTTAAACTCTTGTGTTCATTTGTGTTATCATGTAACCCTACTCAAATTAATTTCGGGAAAGGTTATGCGATGCTCGTCTAGAACTATGTTTGATTTCAAATTGTTGATTTTTGTTGGTAGGAATAGTTATTAGCTTGAAACTGAGGTTCCTATGGCTTTAATTTCATAAAATTGCCTCTTGGTGTGAAAAGCCCCAAATTTGTTTGAAACCCTAATTTGTCTAATAAAGAAAATTTGGGGGAAATAGTAATGGAACCTAAATCCATGCAATTCACATCATATCTATCAAATTGACATGCGGAACCCTATGCAAATTATGGTAATTAGGCATTTGGCCTTGAAATATAGAATATGGAAAATGTGGATTTGGCCTTGATACTCTATATGAGGTTTGGATACACTTGAGTGACTATGAATTCAGGTTGCTTACCTTGAGTCATTGATTAAGAGTGGCATACGACATTGCCCAATGGGGGTTTGAGTGGACCCTCCCGGTGATCCGGAGAAAATAGGAACTACACGATAAGGGGTTGACGAGCCCTGATGTGGAACTAGCCTTGGAACTCATTTGGTTACCATTGTGAGGATCTTGTTATACTTGAACACTATTGGAACGACATTGAAATAAATGGAATCCTTATAATGGAATGTCTTGGAAAAATGAAAATCACACGTTGGAATACTTTGGAAATTCATGGAAAGTCTTGGAATAGAAATGTTAATAATTGCCCTTCCCTTTGGTAGTCACATTTCAATTTGAGCTTACTTCTATGCATGCATCTCATGTCATTTTCCTTGTACATTGCAATCATATGAATAGTTTGTTTGAGTTTTCCCTACTAGGTGTTCGCCTAACCCTCTATTTTATAGGGAAGGAACCGGCTATGTAGCTTGATGGGATTCGAGCATTTGGATGGTATGGGGGCTTTGATCAAGTCTTGAATCATCACTTCTATCATATTTTATTTTGGTATTTTGAAAGCTTTGTAATGATAACACCCGGTTGTATTTGTTTTTAAACTCATGTGTGTGATGGACTAGTGGAACTTCTTACTTTGTTTTTGGGGGATGATGATTAGTTGGACTTTTGATAGTTAGTGCTCTATGCCTTATTTTAAAAAAAATCAAGAAATGGTTTAAATTTTTAGGGTGTTACAGTTGGTATCAGAGCAATAGGTTGTGAAAACTTAGGACATGGGAAAGGGACAAATAGTCCTACATGGGTGCATCGGGTTTGGATTTGAAAAAGTGTATTGCATATGATTGCATGTGTGTGTGCCTTGCATGAAGTGTGGCTCAAATAATAAGTGGTAAATCATTGAGTCGTGGTATTATTAAAAGGGTGTCTTTCCTTTTGTTAAAGTCCAAGTGTGTTGTGGGTTGAGTACTTTTGCGTCGACTTATTGTTGGTTTATCGTTGTTCGTACGTCATTCTTAGTACTCTTTTCTATGTAGTGGTAGTTATTCGATTCCATTTCTTGATGTTGGTCATTTCTCTTATTTCGTAGAAAATGGCTGGTCGACGTGTAGCTAACCGAGGTCGTGGTCGCCGTGGTGTTGAATTTCCCGATGAAGGTAGTGAGGAAGTGATTGGTCATCCTAGGGAGCAAGTCGATGAGGTTTGAGCTGAAGGGTTCATACCCGAAGGTATGGCCAATGCAGGGCAGTTCATCCGTGACATTGCCACTGCTGTTGTTGAAGCTAGCCGGGGTGCGGCAGCAGCTAGAGAGCCTGCGGGCACTCGTCTTTCTGATTCTCTTCGCGAATTCCGTCGTATGGATCCTCCTAAGTTCACTGGTAAGGTGGATCCCATTAAAGCAAATCATTGGCTATCTGAGTTGAGGAAGATCTTTGAGATGCTGGAAATCGTCGACAACAAAATTCGTATTTCTCTTGCTTCATTCCAGCTAGTTGGAGAAGCCAGCGAGTGGTGGTCCACATTGATGGATGGTCATCGTGATGCATTGCGGGTACTTGGGGGTGCTAATCCTCAAACTGTTGCAGATCCATTGATGGGGATGTCATGAGCTGATTTTGAGGCTTCCTTCAAAAGCCAATATTTTCCTGAGTCATATCGTGATAAATTGCGTGGTCAATTTGAGAAGCTTGAGCAGGGATCGATGACAGTGAATCAGTATACACAGAAGTTTCAGTCGCTGTCCAGGTTTGCTCACGACTGGGTAAACACTGAGGAGAGGAAATGTAAGAGGTTTGAGCAGGGCCTTCGTTCGTCTGTTCAGCGTCTTACAGTAGGTCACCGTATTCGAGTTTTCTCAGACTTGGTGGAATGTGTGCGGCTTATCGAAACACAGAGTGAGTCGGTGAAAGAGGCAAATGTTTGGGAGCCGAGGAATCAGTATTCGGGTTCCAACAACTCTTCGGGCAGTTTTGGCAAGAGGAGGTCGCGCTATAACTCTCGTTTTCAGCAGAATCAGAAACAACAGCCTCAGGTGAACTGTCAGGGTATGTATTTTCGGTCGGAGATTGTCTATCACAGATGCCAACAGCCTGGTCATGTTTGTGCAAATTGTCAGGCTCCTACATATTTTGATTGTGGCCAGCCAGGTCACATTTCCAAAGCATGTCCATCTAAGGGAAATGATCGTAGTGAGGCGGGTTCAGTGCAACAACCCCGCCAAACTCAGCAGCAGACGCAATCCCAGCAGCATCAACATTTTCAGAGGACTCCTACACAGTCTAGTCAGGGATCCAGATTTGTGAGGCAAGGTCCGTCTGGACCAGGGCAGTCTTCAGGCCAGCGAGGTAGAGCAAGCCAGACATAGGTGACACAGGGCAGAGTGTACGCTATTCCTATAGTGGAGCAGCTAGCTATTCCAGATGTTCCAGAGTCTTCGGTTGTTCGCGGTATGGTTGTTATCTATCATTCTTGGGCTTCTGTTCTTATAGATTCAGACACTTCACATTCTTTTCTTGGCATTTTTGTTTGCATCGGCATTGGGCTTGGAGTTGGAGGCTTTTGATCCTCCTCTTGTAGTGGAGTCTCTGGTGGGTGGCCGCATTCCCTTAAGTTATATGTGCCGTCAGTGCGAGTTGACTATCTCTGATTGCCGTTTCACGTTTGATTTTATTGTTCTCGATATGGCGGGTTTTGATCTTATCTTGGGCATGGATTGGCTATCTTCACATCATGTCACAATCGATTGTTATCGTCGCAGAGTTCTTATTCGTGATGCAGACGGGGAGTATTTCTATTTTATGGGAGATCGTCATGAGCCTATGGCTTCACCCTTTCTTGATCTGAAAGATTCTTCTTCGATACACTATTTGCTAGCTATTTTAGCATTAGATGACAATGTTGCAGGTCGTATCAATTTACCCTTCGTGGTTAGTGATTTTGCTGACGTCTTCCCTGAGGAATTACATGGTTTACCTCCTACGAGAGATGTTGAGTTCTCTATTGATCTTGTTCCTGGTTTGGTGCCTATATCCATTCCTCCTTATCGTTTTGCGTCGTCCGAGCTTAGAGAGTTAAAGTCTCAGATTGAGGAATTGTTTGAGTTAGTTATTATTCGTCCAAGTTCGTCTCCTTGGGGAGCACCTGCATTGTTTGCAAAGAAAAAGGATGGCACACTTCTTTTGTGTATCGACTACAAGAAGCTGAACCATATCACCATCAAAAATCGTTATCCTATGCCGAGGATAGATGATCTTTTCGACCAGCTGCAAGGGTCGACTTGTTTTTCGAAGATTGACTTGAGGTCAGGCTACCATCAGTTGCGTATTCGTTAGGAAGATATTCCGAATACCGCCTTCCGTACTCGCTATGGGCATTTTGAGTTCGTGGTTATGCCTTTTGGGCTAACCAATGCGCCAGCTACGTTTTTAGACTTGATGAATCATATTTTCCGTCCTTATTTGGATCAGTTCATTGTCGTGTTCATGATGACGTCTTGGTCTATTCTGCCACTTCTGAGGAGCATGTCGAACATGTTCGTATTGTTCTCGAACTTTTGAGGGAGCATCAGTTGTACGTGAAGCTGAGCAAGTATGATTTATGGTTACCCGAGGTGAAGTTCTTGGGCCATGTTGTGTCCCAGGAATGGGTTTCTATTGATCCATCAAAAATTGATGCCATCGTTACTTGGCCGAGGCCAACTAATGTATTCGAAGTTCGAAGTTTCTTGGGTCTTGCTGGTTATTACCGCCATTTCGTTCTTGATTTCTCCCATACTGCAGCTCCGATGACTCGTTTGATGAGAAAGGATGTTCGTTTCGTTTGAGATGATGCGTGCGAAAGTGCATTTGAGGAGCTAAAGAGTCATTTGACTTCATCACTGATTTTGATTGTGCCAGAGAGAGGTGTTGGTTACTCCGTTTATTATGATGCTTCACGGGAAGGTTTGGGTTGCGTGCTTATACAAAATGGAAAGGTCATTGCTTACAGTTCGAGGCAATTGAAGATACACGAAAGGAATTATCTGATGCATGATTTGGAGCTTGCCGCAATCATATTTGTATTGAAGAGTTGGAGAAACTACCTTTATGGTGAAAAGTTTAAAGTCTTCTCTGATCATAAGAGTCTTAAGTACCTGTTCACATAGAAGGAGTTGAATTTGAGGCAGCGTCGTTGGATGGAGCATCTCGAAGACTATGATTTTGAGCTTCAGTATCATCCAAGAAAGGTAAATGTCGTTGCTGACGCCTTGAGTCGTAGGTCTTGCCACCTAGCTCATATGGCCATTCTCGATTGGAAGAGCATTTCCAGCTTGGGAGATTTCGTTTTGCATGCCAAAGAGGTTGAAGGTGGTGCTACATTGTGCAATCTGACTATCCATTCTGACTTATCTCGACGCATCATTGAGGCACAAGCCACAGATGAAGAGGCTTTGAGATTCTGTTCTCGGTGTTCAGATGGTGAGGCTGCAGTTGGTTGGGCTATTTTCGAAGATGGAAGCATTTGCTTCCAAGGAAGACTTCTTGTACCATTACTATGTCGTCAAGAAATTCTTCACGAATTTCATCATTCTCTTTTTGTTGTGCATCCCGGTGGTGACAAGATGTACCATTTAGTTCGTCATCAGTTTTGGTGACCAAGAATGAGAAAAGATATTATGTTGTTTGTGATGAGGTGTTTGACTTGCCAGCAAGTTAAAGCCGAGCATCAGCGTCCGACAGGATTGTTGCAGCCGTTGCCAGTACCAGAGTGGAAGTGGGACCACATCACTATGGATTTTGTATCGGGTTTGCCGCGATCGTAGGATGGGAAAGATTCTATTTGGGTCATCGTTGATAGATTGACCAAGTCCGCTCACTTTTTACCGATCCGTTTATCGCAGTCCATGGACTCTTTAAGCCATTTGTACATTCGTCAGATTATTCATCTTCATAGGGCACAATTGTCTATCGTGTCCGATCGTGATCCACATTTTACATCTCGCTTTTGGAGGAGATTGCAGAAGGTCTACGGTACCGATTTGCACTTCAGTACAACTTTTCATCTGCAGACCGATGGGCAATCGGAATGCATGATTCAGACATTGGACGACATGCTACGTGCTTGCGTTTTGAATCATCTTGATTCGTGGTAGAATTGCTTACCTTTGGTGGAGTTTGCATACAACAATAGCTATCAGTCTAGTATCGGTATGGCTCCGTTCGAGGCACTATATGACCGACCGTGTCGTTCGCCAGTTTGTTGGACGGAAGTGGGAGATTCTACTGTGATGGGGCCAGAGAGTGTGCAGTTAGTCACAGAACAAGTCAAGAAGATTCGTCAGAGGTTGTTAGCAGCACAGAGCTGGTATAAAAGTTATGCCGATAACTGTCGTCGTCCGTTATCATTTGAAGTAGGTGATCATGTGTTCTTGAAAGTGTCGCCTCACCGAGGGACATCTCATTTTGGAAAGAGAGGAAAACTAGCGCCGCGTTTCATTGGGCCATTCGATATCATGGAAAAGGTTGGGGAAGTGGCGTATCGTCTTGCATTCCCATATACTCTTTCAAACATTCATGACGTATTTTATATTTCCATGCTTTAGAAGTATGAACCGGATCCTTCGCATGTCTTGGATTGGTCGACATTGGCTTTGGAGGCCGACGTTTCTTATGAAGAGCAGTCGATTCGTATTTTAGACATGCAAGAGAAGGTGTTGCGAGGCAAAACGATTGTGTTGGTGAATGTCCTTTGGAGAAACCATGGTTTAGAAGAAGCTACGTGGGAAAGACGCGATGAGATGTTGGAGAAGCATCCAACTCTATTTGATTGAGGTAATCGTTCTATTCTTTCTCCTTCTCGCATTTCATTTAGTAAATTTCGAGGACGAAATTTTGTAAGGGGGAGTTTGTCACACTCCATAAATTTTAATGCGATTTATATCCATTTTAGAAATTATATCGTTTAGAATTTCGGTTCAAATAGTTCCTTGGGTGCAAAATATATTTGTTTTTTCGTATCAAGGGTAAGTATGTCGCTTGGGGACCCCGTTGAACCTATTCAATTTGTTTGGTGCTTGTTCGGGGCATCTCGGAAGAGCCTTGGAGTCATCTTGCAGCATTTTCTGCATTTTGGTGTATTTGCACTGGTGCAGATTATTGTTGCATCGGTGAAAAGGCCAAGAAATGGTGCTGCATCGGTGCAGAACCAGTGTAGGGAGGCTCTGTTGGTCTGAGCTTCAGGTGCATCGGTGAAGATTGGTGCTACACCGGTGCAGAGGTGGTTTGGAACCTACTATTCGTTTCTGATGCAAGTTTGCATCGGTGCAGCTTTGGCTTGCACCGGTGCAAGAAAGGTTTGCATCGGTGCAGAGTTTGTCTGTACCAGTGCACAAGGCAATTTCGTATTCTGGAAAAGGGTTGCACCGATGCAGAAAGTCATTGCACTGGTGTAACTGCTGTCTCGACAGTTTCATTAAGGGCAAACTTGTCGTTTTGGGTGGGGGTCCTATATAAATCAACTCTAGGTTGTGGGGACTCATTTCCACCAGACTTTTATCTCTCTTCCTCCTCCAAACTCTCTCAAAACCCTAGCTCTCCCTTCTCTCTAAGTTTTGGAGCTTCAAAGGTGATTTTTGGAAGATTTGCGAAGTATTAACGTCGTAGAGCGTCTCACAATCTTCACGTAGGTGGTCTTCTCACTTGGTGGTGTGTTGAGATTTCTTCATGGGTTTTAAGTACAAATCATCTCAAGGTAGGGATTCTTAAACTCTTGTATTCATTTGTGTTGTCATGTAACCCTACTCAAATTGATTTCGCGAAAGGTTATGCGATGCTCGTCTAGAACTATGTTTGATTTCGAATTGTTGATTTCCCTTGGTAGGAATAGTTATTAGCTTGAAATTTAGGTTCCTACGACTTCAATTTCATAAAATTGCCTCTTGGTGTGAAAAGCCCCAAATTTGTTTGAAACCATAATTTGTCTAATAAAGAAAATTTGGGGGAAATGGTAATGGAACCTAAATCCATGTAATTCACATCATAGCTATCAAATTGACATGCGGGACCCTATACAAATAATGGTAATTAGGAATTTGGCCTTGAAACACTTCAAATGTGGAATATGGAAAAAACGTGGATTTGGCCTTGATACTCTATATGAGGTTTGGATACACTTGAGTGGCTATGAATTCAGGTTGCTTACCTTGAGTCATTGATTAAGAGTGGCATACGACATTGCGCAATAGGGGTTTGACTGGACCCTCCCGGTAAGCCGGGGAAAACAGGAACTACACGATAAAGGGTTGACGAGCCCTGATGCATAACTAGCATTAGAACTCATTTGGTTACCATTGTGAGGATCTTGTTATACTTGAACACTATTGGAACGACATTGAAATAAACGGAATCCTTGTAATAGAGTGTCTTGGAACAATGAAAATCACACGTTGGAATACTTTGGAAATTCATGGAAAGTCTTGGAATATGAATGTTAATAATTGCCCTTCCCTTTGGTAGTCACATTTCAATTTGAGCCTACTTCTATGCATGCATCTCATATCGTTTTCCTTGTACATTGCAATCATATGAATAGTTTGTTTGAGTTTTCCCTACTAGGCATTCGCCTAACCCTCTATCTTATAGGGAAGGAACCGGCTATGTAGCTTGATGGGATTCGAGCATTTGGATGGCATGGGGGCTTTGATCAAGTCTTGAATCATCACTTCTATCATATTTCATTTTGGTATTTTGAAAGCTTTGTAATGATAACACTCGGTTGTATTTGTTTTTAAACTCATGTGTGTGATGGACTAGTAGAACTTCTTACTTTGTTTTGGGGGGATGATGATTAGTTGGACTTTTGATAGTTAGTGCTCTATGCCTTATTTTTAAAAAAATCAAGAAATGGTTTAAATTTTCAGGGTGTTACATATTCGCCCTTACCTAGTTGAGTTGATTGAGTCCTCTTTAGCATTAATGTGATGATGATGAGTGGAAGTTTCTTAAACATTAAAAGATACATATTGGATCACATATGTGTTGTGTAGATGGGATCAATGTTGATGTTCATTGTTATAAGTTGTTGAAAGATTAAAAATATGTCATTTTGGTTACGTATTGTAATTGCTTAAGAGCATGGTGTTGTATATGAAGGTTATGATGAAGGTTCAAGTATGAACTTGAGTTATATTATTATATGGGTGTGATTAGCAATTACGATAAGAACTGATTTTTTGGCATGGTTTATGCCCATGTTAGACTACCTTGATGGATAGTGAGACTAATTGATAGTCTTAGGCATATATGTATATATTGCATGTATTTTAAGAAGATATGAGGTTGTATTCTCTAGTTGGTTGTGTGCTTTTGATGACGATGTTTTGGGATAATTGTGTGTGACCGAAACAATTACCACGAAATCTAGTTTGAAGGACACCTAGCTAATGTCCCTTTAAATTAGAAGTCTTTAGAAATTGCATTGGACTACATGATTTTCTTTAGAATGTCGGAATCGAGAGTTGAAGTAGGGTGTTAGAAATGCTTTAGTAGTGTTATACTTATTAGTATTTGGGTATTGGAATGTGCATTGTTAGAGAATGTGTTATGAATATCAATTTCGAGGATGAAATTTCCTAAATGGGGGAGAGTTATAATACCCATAATTATTTTATTTAAATTAATTAGATTTATTATTATTATTGAAAGAAATGAGAAGAAAAAATAATGGTGTAGAAGGGTATTAAGTATTTAATAAAGAATTATTATATTATAAATATATGTCACTTAATAAATATACATATATGTTGATGTAGGGGTGGCATACAAGGGTGGATAATGAATAATATGAAGGGCAATATAGTCATGAGTGTTTAAAACCTGATTAGGGTTGATTTTAAGGTGGCTATACTCTTATTAGGTTTAACTTTGTATTGAGTTGTGGCTAGAGAGAGATTAGAGAAGGTGGCTAAGGAGATTAGCAAATCAAGGTCAAGATCAAAGGTTTTTGGAGAGGAGTTCTTCTTCAAAATTATTCCTAACATCCTTGAAGTAAATCTTACTGATTTAGATTTTTAATTTCTTGCTTAATTAAGCCTAGATTAGGGATTTTTCAGTAATCACGATTAGTCTCTGAAATATTTAGATCTACTTTGAAAATCATGGATTTGGGTGAGTTAGAGTTGGGTTTTGAAGTCCAAGTTTGAGTATGATTTAAGGATAGATGTATACTACATCATAGAGTACTTATTTTGCAGATTTGTAGGCATTAAATTGGGTTTTAGATGAGTTTTTTGGAAGAAACCCGAAGTAGGATTAATAGTTTTTAATTCTGCTGTTCTGTGTACTGACTGGTATGCACACCGGTATACCGGCCGGTATACCGGGCGACATACCGGATGTCATACCGGCCTTAACTAAAAGTCGAAAATGAACTAACTGGCATGCCGACCGGCATGCCAGGCGGTACACTAGACCCATACCGGTCCCGTACCGCTCAGTTAAAAATGAAGGGTTTTGTTGAGGTTTGTTTGGGGTCTTGAGGTATTTCACTCTTGGACTTGTTTAGAGTGTGTTTGGAAGATTTTAGTGAACCATTGGAAGTGTTTTGGATTTTATTGAAGTGAGACATTGATGCCTTAGTCTTTTAGAGGTTAAGAATTATCTTTGAGGATTCTAAGTGTTGGGTTAGACGTTGGGGACCTTGAGGTGTCTAGGTCCATGTTGATGTTTAAATTCTTTTATAGATGATTCTAATATAATATGTGGATCCTAATCCACTTGTGTTCGTGTTAGGTGATCGTCTTCTCTTCCAGGACTTGTGGAGGAGGTTGTTTGGCTCTTCGCTTGTAACTGGCGAGTTTGTGTTCGATATGAAATTTATTTACTCATATGCGAGCAGTTTATATGTTTAAATGAGACTGCTAAATCAAATGGTTTAATTCATAATTAGGAAAAGGATGATGAAGTAAGTTAAGAAAACTTGAATAATTAATGTACCTAGTTGTACAATATATATGCAGTGAATGCGTAGGATTTCCTTGTTGGATCACTTGAGTCTATAACGATGTTAAGTACACTAATGCCTTGGAAATTAATAGTTAAGGTGTACACTCTTTGAATGTTATGCATGAAGTAAATCAAGTAAAGAATAATCAGAGTAGCATAGTGGAAGCGTGTTAGACACATGTAGGGTTACTTAATGATTATAACACTTATGTATATATGTGATATGCTACTTGTTGGTTGACGGTGGAAGGTGTGTGGCCCCTTTAGGCTTTGGTGATTTAATAAGAAGTATTGAGTAGGACTACTAGTGTGTGAGTCCAGGTGAATGGGAATATTGCCCCTAGATATGTACATACTTATACATATATATTGAGACGATGTTTGGCACTTGTGTATGTGCTAAGGTGGCTAGTGTGGGCAGAATGAGTTCATACTCATAAGGTGGCCAGTGTTGGCAGTTGGCATATATTGCTATAAGGATGGTGTATAGCCTAAGGTGGCCAGTGTTGGCAGTTTGCGGCCTTTTTGCCAAGAGGATGGTGTGTAGACTAAGGTGGCCAGTGTTGGCAGGAGATCATTATGATCATCAGTTATAGCCAGGTGGGCTAGCCTTCGGGCATTTGGTATTTTGTTCCACAGATGGTGAATGTTGATGAACGATGTTTTAGCCAGGTGGGCTAGCCTTCGGGTAGAAATAAATTAAATTATATTAGATGTTGATGAACAATGTTTTAGCCAGGTGGGCTAGCCTTCGGGCAGGAGTAAATCAAGTATTTTATTGGGTGTGTGTGTGTGTTCACCCTAGAGTTATAAAGTTCATCTATTCCTTATAGGAATGTAAGAAGTTGGAAATACAAATGAACTTATATGGCTTCATATATAATTATACATTGGTTGGTGTAGAGTTGAAGTACATGGTGGATAGATGTTTATCATTAGTAA